>CAXIVR010000530.1:0-16197 GCA_964035755.1 Teleogryllus oceanicus
TCGCTGCGGGGGAAAAACGCCCCCGCGGTGCGCGACTGCCCCGAAACCCCTGGGCCCCCCCCCCCCCCCCCGGCCCCCCCCCCGTTCACACGCCCCGCCACCGCACCGCACAGGTCCCCCCCGAAAAACTAGATTTTTGACCATTGCGCGTGTATTATAGTATACCTGCCACCGAGCCCGGGGGCGATGGGGGGAAGAGAATTGTGGTGACGCGCATAATGTTGCTGGATCCCATGTATCCCAAAAAAGGGACGGAATCGATCGAAAAGAATATTCAGCGGGAAAGTGCTGAAAATATTAAAACCAGCTGGTATTTTAAAGAAATAGCGGAAACGCCCAGTGCAAAATGGTTATTCGTCATTAAGCCGATAACCGCTAATTACAAATGAATTAAATTTTAAAACCTGGCGATGGGAAAGGGTTTTAAAATACTGGAATCATTTGTGTTTTGGTCGTATGCCGTTCAATTTTGTCTTTGTCTTCTTATAAAAAAAATTCAAAAACAATATTCCCATTTCTGAAAAAGTTTTATTTTTATACTATTTGTTTGGTTTTTTTAACGGAGGGTTTTGGGGGCGGTTTAAGGGGGAGTTTTTTTCCCTCTTTCGATATTTGAACTTTTAAATCCCTGTTCACACATTACTGCAGACAACAATAAGATTAATCCAAAGAAAGCAAAGGTTCTTCGCTGGAGTTGAAAAAATTCTGAAAAATTCCCTTTTCAATTCTCATTAGAGAATCCTTGCAAGCAAGGTTTAAATTCAACAAAATTGCCATCATTTTTAATATTATACATTGTTCTCATAATTTACTCCTAAAAAATGGTCTCTTTCATTTCCCCAATAATTTCTTTTTGGTTTAGCTTAGGGGCAAAAAAAACACAATCTTAAAAAAATGATTGACAATTATAAGAAAATAATACTCAAAACTGAAAGAGGCTAAAGGATCACGGATGAACCAAAGGGTGATATGGAAAAGACTTTTAGAACTCAGTGTTAAAAATCTTCAAGCAGGAGAGAATCTGGGATCGGGGAACGAGATCTGACACTTTCAACAAACAAATTATTTTACTCATTAACGGAGATGAATTAAGCTGTTCCTTTGATTATAACAGCGTCAGAAAAATCTTTAATTTCTGAAAAATTCTAAAATTTCATTCAATTATATTCTTAACTATTAATAAACCCTATCTTATAAAACCCTCTTCCTCTTTAAAAAAATAAAGTTTTAAATTATAAATTTCTTTTCATGCTTTGGTAATCTTTTAGGAAAAACCCCGAAGTTCCGTTCATTTCTGATTAATGAATCAAGACGGTTTCAAACGGTTCAAGAATAGATCGCCAGTTCTAAATATGTGAGTAATGACGGGAACGGAATTTATTGTAATAAAAAAAGCAAAATATGTACCCTCCTTGCACAAAAAATGGGCGATGTCCTGAGCCGAACTTTCAAGTTTTCCCACCCCCCCCGCCCTGCGAAAAACAGGCTGACCAATCCCTGTAGCTTCATTTCCCGGAGGCGGACTATTCATCTTGAACATTACAAAATGGCGGTGATGGCGGTTATATTATAGTAAATATTTGGATATAAATATTAAATCAACCAACAATGATTTACATAATTTTTGTATACATTTAATTACATAAATAAAGGCATGCAATTTCCCGAGTAAAACATATTTTAAAACTGTTATAAACAGGTTTGCAAAAAATAACACTGGATAACGACTAATGCAAGCTCCATGTCTACATTTCGTCGTTTATTATTGTAATATTTAATATAAAATGCAAAATAATTTGCATTGTATGCATTATCTAACTAGTTATTTTAGAAAAATTAATAGCAAGAAATACGTTTTAGAGTCAGTTTCGACGTCTCCGAGATAGCAGCTTTCCAGTTGTGAAATGCTTCATCATCAATTTCTCAGATGACCCAATTAAAAAAATACTTTATGGTCGCGGACATTAATATTGTAATAAAATAGTTTCATATAAAATACTAAATAAACTTAAAGTATTTAAAGTTCATTTTAGTCACAATAAAGATTTCCCTACTGCAGACATTATGATTGGTAAAGTGCAGCTGTAAGCAAAATGAATGATTATTGATCTTTTGTTTTGGGGATCACAATTAATTACCTCTTCAATCTAACGTTAGGAGTGATTGCATTTTACATGAGTTCTTTACCGCAAATATTAAAAATCATATGTGATACCTAGTCTTTGAGGATTTTGCGTGAGAATCCAAAACGACCTTGCGGCTCTTATATAACATTTTAATATCTTAATGTTTGCAAGGTAGAAACAACAGCTTTCGTCTGTGCGTGAACATTGGAACACACACACACACACACACACACACACACACACACACATACACACATACACACACTCGTATCAATATATTACTTACATGTAATTTATGTATGATTTCAATCAACATATTAAATTAATATATTTATATTATTATAGCAGTATATTTTACATTACGATATTTTTAATACAGAGACAGGCAATGCGCAAAGTTTTACACGTCATCGGAATCTTACCCACTTCTTCTAGATAAATGACCTATGCAAACACTGTTTTGCTAATCCATTACAGAATCACTAGAGATTCTCCTGTCATAAATTATTTCAAAATTGTAATTGTTAATAATGTTTCAAAATTTTGTCAAACCTTTGAAATCTGTGTCACGATAATCGTTAGAAAATGAATAGGAGATCCTCTTCTGTAAAATATTGTTGCAAAATGATTACCTCTATTTTCATACATTTTTACATTTCATACAAATTGCCAAATTTATTGGATATGTGTTCTTCTTGCATCTTCAGTAATATTGCACTGCATAATCATAATTTTTTAATGAATTATTAATAAATATTATAAACAAAATAAGCAATTAATTTTTTATTAGGAAAAATTTAAGTTATCAATATTATAAAGTAATTTAATTAAAGTACTATAATATGAATTAAGGTTTGAATTTTAAAACTATAACTACAATATTTATTATTGTTGAAACGCATTGCTTCTATATTACAATGTAACGTTTTAAAATGTACTGCCCATTGATTGATAGTTTGTGTTCGTATACCATTATATCTCACGCAGAGACGATTTACAAGAAAATCTAGAAATAATAACGAAATAACCTCAAATTTATAATTCATTGGCATTTGGTCGCACCTTCGGCGACCACTTTAATCAAGGTCAGGAAGAAGGAGAAATCTGCGCTGGGTTCGTAACCAAATCTTCAAGGTCACCATTGCGTTCCTTTACTTACGATCTTAAGTTCCAGTGATACTAGATATTTCCAACATTAACCCGAGAATACATGTTGCATACCATGAGAGAGAAATGATAGACAAATGTCTGGAGTTTTAAAAATCTGCCTTTGGAATGCACCGTAGAAAATCCCTACTGGCTATTGTAATTACATTTCTGTCATTCGTCGATAAACTGCCGAGAACACTTTCCGGTGAATTATGTTATCGCCACCAAAAACGAAAAGATTTCCAGGTTAAAGAGACCCACATATATTATTAATTGGATCGAAAATAGATTTTAATTGTGGAATTGACATTCATTGGTGCATACAAGAAATGTGAATTTTACTGGCGTGTGGTTTCTCTTTTTCACTTCAGTCCCGTCAATTTTTTCGATAACATAATTCAATCATCTTTTACCTAAATACAATATTTACTTTTTTTAGACCATCGTTCGGAAGAATAGTTGTTTCATTGAAAAAGCGATCATGCCGATAAATGGACAAAGTTTACAAATATCATAAATACCAAATAGAGTAATATCTGATATTTGTTATCTAAAGGACTCCTCTAGAAAATAATCAAATTTTCTTTGTTTTCATTTAATCTTTTCAAATAGAGCAACTTTCGTTTGGTTTGGTATTCCTGCAAGATCTTAACAGATCTTGCCCCCTTACTGTGCCAGCACATAATATAAAACTTCTTCATCCGGTATCTTCCGCACTTGGGATTAGGTAATTATTATTAATTCTTAAGCGAGTATTTTACAGTTCTAATGACCGTTTTTCGCAATCCACACACCAATGTTTTTTTATTCCATCAGGCATCTTCCTCTATTCTTGTGCCTTCATTTGTCAAATCGATGACGTACTTACAAGATTTCCTTGGCCTTCCTCGTTTCTTCTTTCGAAAGGATTCACTCAAAGATAATTTTTGGTATTCTGTCAGCATGCGTGCAGCATACCATTGGAGTTATTTGGATTCTACATTTTCCCGATCCTTGTCTCTCAATCATTATTATCTGTCTAATCTCTTCGTTTAGTATTCTATCCGACATTACGACAACATCGTCCTCCCAAAAATTCATTTTCATAGCATTAACCGAGGAGTTTGTTGCATCATTTTAATTCTAATTTCCAATTCATACATGTACAGCTCCACCATTTATGCGTATATTGTCTCTTAGTTTTCTTTCGAAATTTTTGTTTATAAAATATTGTAAGTCTACTAATAATTGGCCTTGGCAAATGGGCATGATAAACATATTTACTTCAACTAATAATCGAATATTTATTATATAAATCATGGTTTAAAAACCAAAATTATTTTTCAACTTCCAAACTTATTCCCTTAAAATTTATCTGCGTGACATGTTAACAAACACTTCATGTACATTCTCGTATACTTACGTATATGAAGTAATATACGTAGTATAGAGAATGTTATATAATGCTGCGCAGAAAAAACTGTGCATTTTCTGCGAAAAAATCATTGCCGCGCTCTGGTGACAGCTTGAATCAAAAAGTTGCTAAATTAAGAAAAAGTCCTCTAACACGCGAATTGTAGCCATAATTCAGTTTTGTGGATCCGTGATGCCAAAAAACTAATTGGAAGCAAAATGTCTGTCTGTCGTCTGATACAACTCTAGCGCCTAAACCATGCATACATTTTCCAAATTGAAGAAACCCTGTCGTTTCGCCTGAGCTGAAGCTATGCGATTTTGAAAAACATTTATTATTAATTTTTGGGGACTATTTGCTTAGCCTTCGGACGTACAAATTTTTTCAAAAGCAGCTCAAATTTTTCTGTAAATAGAGGAATTATGAGGACTGTTTACTCTGCTAGTAAAATACGCTTATAAGGTAGAATATGTCCAATTATCACAGTTAACTCAATTTTGAAAAATCCTTCAAATTTGAATATTTTTGCCGGCGTCTTACTACAACTACAAAATTAAAGATAGAGATTTTTTGCTTCGTATAAAGTATATTTGCTTATAATTAGATCTTTTAATGAGTGCACAATTTTTAAAGTTTTAGTTGATTTCGCACAATATAGCGTGCAATATTTGCAATTTTAAAAATTTACATAAACAAGATTTTCTCCAAAAACGGCTCCAAATTTTTTCTTTAAATTTTTGGTTGGGGTAATGCCAAATGCAGCCTATCCGATATTAAGCATAAACGAGATATTGCTCTATTCTATTGTTTCAAAAATTACAAAAATGTATTTTGAAATACCTCTCACGCTGTTAATATGAGCATTTGAATAGATTTGTATAGATTATTTAACTTGGCATGAAAATTAGCTGGAAGCGACTTTAGAGAGTTTTCAAAACTCAGCAGATTCCTGTGAAAAGAACTATTTGAACCGAAAAGTTGAAAATGTCAAATGTATTTTGTGCGGCGATAGATGTCAGCTGGCAAAGAGAACAGCAAGAACCTTATGTGAGTTGGCAAGAACCTTAAACCAGTCCACACAAAGAAATTATAAACATTTGCTACGGGAAAGTCCTGTCCCATTCTGCTAGCACCTCTAGTTCTTCATATTTTGGTAGTAGCGAAGTGTAAGCATTTCTTAATTTTTAAAAGCAAAGAAAAAGAATTTCAGCTAGAAAACTTGACAAAAGAACAGTGAGACACAAATAAATAGTTAATTACAAAGGACGTAATACTCGTATTAGGGATTGGGAAGAAACGAACGTACCAATGTAAAAAAAAACGGCCTATGAACAGAGAAAATATACGGGTAGTGAATGATCTGGTAAACGACAGTAATCGAAAGTACATCAAATTCTTTCCGCAGTTTTGTAATGGTATCTTCTTGCAAAGAAAAGGAATGTTTAGAACATTCTCCCGACATCGTTATTAGAAATTTATTTTCATTGCTCGTCAAAGTAAGAAAACCGCGCTTTGATATCGTACGGTTTGAACACGTTCCTCTATTGTGAAACCACCTAAGCGATTGCGCTACCAACACAGACGTACGTAAGAACAAGTGAACTTACTCAATTCTGAAATCTTACGAATTTTGTCTTCAAACTCATTGCTTTTCCGCATACTAATTTAAAATATTAAATAAATTACCTCTAAGAACAATAAGAAAACCAAAGAAATCTGCACGACACTATAAAATAGTTAATTCTACTTAAGAATCATTTCAGTTCAGTACTATGTAATTTTGCACTTCAGTTCTAGCCTGACGCTCCAACCCTTATCGCCTCTGCCCAAGGTGAGATTATTAGACGTGATAACGTTAGGCTAGAACAAGTTTCGACACGGCCCGACATTCCAGAGATTCATTTGCTGCAAGTAATTACTAGAATCTAAGAAACATTTATTGACTTCAAGAAAAAATCACCTATCATTACGCAGTTATTATCTTTTTGTTCATCTATTCATTTATATAAAATAAACTCTTATTTTTATCGTGTTATTGGTAATGTTTTCTTAATATATAACAAATGTTATATTAACACTTCATTCGTTTTTGAAGGACTCTCAAACGTGACCGTAAATGCATACCTTAAATTATTGAAAGAAGAGTATTAATTAAAATCTCACACATAGTCAAAAATAAAAAGTTGCATGAACAGGCCACGACGTGAACTCGAGTCTTCCAGTTCTTCAAACAAGCACCTGAACTACATGACGTCACTCCCCACGATCACTTATACAATGTTTATATTAGGATGTGTTGACGAGTGATACTTATTTGAGTTTTGCTAGCTGAAGACAGAATGTTGCTTTGCGCAACGAAAACGATAAAGTACGATTTCGCAAAATCGGTTTTGAAACAATTTAATAGTAAAAAAGAAAAACAGTTTCATTAGTTTGCATTTCAAACAATTATTTTAAATTGTAAATATTGCTTGCACTTTTGCACAGAAAAATGCCATGTTTCAAAGCCTACATGATTGTTATGCAAAGAACGAATTTATGGACAGCATATTTCATTTTGAAAGACAAATCTGTTTTCAATTTTGTAGTTGTAGGATGACACCCCAAAATGTTCATTTAAAATTTTCAGAATTAGAAGTTAACCATGAAAATTGGAACTATGTCATCCCCTTCTAAGTGTATTTACTCTATTCTTACCAGAAAATTAGGAGCCGTTTATGAAATTTTGAAAATGTCCGAAAGGCTTGTATGAGTACCCCAAATTTCAAAGATTTTTTAAAATTTCAAGCTACAGCCAGAAAAACATGGGTTTCTTCAATTCGGAAAGGATCGTACGTGTGGTTTAGAGGCGCTAGTAGTGATCACAGACGGATGGACGGACCAGTTTTAGATAAAACCGCTTTTCGACTCCAAAACGTGTATTACAGTTTTAATCGCGAAATCGATTTTCCGCTGTATTGTAACTTTATGTATACTACGTATACGCACGGAATATACTACGTATATGCGTCACATACGAATATACTACGTATACTACGTATATTCGTGCGTATACGAAAGTAAAAACAGGAAGTACAAGTTTTGTTTTGTGCTCGAGATAACTGAATTATATGGTTCAAAATCCATCTAAACAGTATTTTAGCAGTTCCAAAGTTGAGATACAAAAGAAAACAGTACTGAGAATTTTCTGCGTACCAGTTGTCATTTCAAGGTGAGTTTATTTTTTACATAAATGATTCATATTGCAAAATATGAATGTATTTATGTAATCAAGAAAAAACGAGTAATTTGTCACAATCTGGGCACGACGTTGTGTAAAAGTCACAACTTTGATATCAATTACTTAAATGTCCAAACCTTCCCTCATACTGACTTACGTAAATGATGACAGCGGTGACAAATATCAAATGCGTAGAATACACGAGCCAAATTTAACTGTAAAACGCATTTTTCGGAAGTAGTGGTCAAGGCAACTAATTAATAAATCGAACGTGCAGGTTTGATTCCTGCCCGAGAATTGCATCTTTAATTACTCAATTAATACGGTTATCAAGGTCACAATACTGGATATCACTAACCAACAGGATAAACATTTCCTCATATTTCATTTCCCATAAAAAGTGACAGAGTTGTGACAAACGTTTTGGAAGTGAATGCAAAATGTATATCCAAAACGTTCACTATCTTATTTCAAGCGAGGTTGGTTAGAATTCTTACTAAATATAAATAAATACACATTTATAAATATTTGCAATAAAGCGAGATCAAACTAATTACACATTATATAGTATAAAAGTTCAGCAAGATCTTATAAGCAATAAATAAGCGCAAGTATTTTCCGCTAAACATTCTTATCTTTTAATTCTCAGACTTAGGTAAAACAGAACGCGGAACAGAAGAAAAAAGGCATCTTTTGGGAACTCGATTCTCAATGCCTCCGATTTACAAACCAATTAATCAAACGAATTTCAGCTACAAGAGAGTTATTGGTCTATAGTAATCTGCAAGCCTTAATGTGTCTACGAATACGAAATGTTTGTTCTGTAATTTCTCCATTTTCTCTGAGTAACATTTAAGACAATAATTGAAATCATATTCTCTAAACATATTCGTTCTCAAGCAGTACAATTTATGGAAAATGCAATATTAGGGCAACTGATGTTTTAACAATACGATAATATATTTATTTATCTAACTCCGTTATTATATTTATGAATTTTATATAAATTTAATATTTAGATTTAAAAAGAACGACATTATCCCAGACATTTTGAGATCAGAATTCGCACCTCCTTGTTTTTCCTATATTGAGACTAAATATTGAGTGATTTGTAGATTGGATCACCTACAAACATGGCATTTGAATAATCATTGGATATAACTAAATAATTAAAATTCCTTATTTTTCTTTGTAGTGGGACTGATTGAAAGAGTCACCACTTAGTCTCAGTCTACCCCGCACTAAGATAAGCCGTATCAAAACATTGTTATTTAAAAATGGAATAATAATAAAAAAATATTGATTTCTTTCACATGACCCATCAAATCGTACTTTATTATGTTTTGGAGTTAATACATTTTGAAATGTGGCTCCACCTACCGAAAACTTACATTAAAAAATTTTAAAGAAGACCATAAAAGAAATAAAATTATCAATTGTACAAACAATTAAGGGATGCGTTCTGTTAGCATTTTATCACAAAGGCACAAACACAAAATGAGTAATTTTAATGAGTTCGTAATAGTCTCTAAGGAACTTTGTTAAACATTAATAAAAAAGACATATTCCTTTCTAAATTAATAAAAGAACGAAGAAATTACCTTTATTGCAAAATTTTATAATAAACCCACAGACTTGTTTTAGGATTCTGATTATCTCTAGAACTCTATTAAATATGTAAATTACTGAAACGGTTATACAACTTGGTACAGGAACTTTTTCATAGTATTTCCTAACGTTACATAAAAATATGATAATGATATTTACCAATTGAGACACTGTTGTATTTGAGCTATCTTCAAATTTCGTTTCGTCACATTGCTTGGAATACAGATACCAGCACACAATCTTAATATAATCATTATCGTTTACAAAAAACAAGTTTGTTCACTCCTTGCAAAGAATTTTTGGAATCGCCTCTCGTGATGATAGGGATTAATGTGTTCCAGGCATCAGGTAAAAAAATACATATTCGGCAGGATTTGATCTGGCGTCAATTCCTCTATCTACTACCCGTTTCCCCAATCCACGGAGCTATCATAGAGGTACCTTACAGCACCGATGAGGGTGTTGTGGGAATAATTCTATCTTGACATTTATTGTTCTTATGATATACAACATTTACTTCAAGGTTACAGCAAACTCATTCTTGATAAAATTGTGGAATCCTGTACGATACTATTCTATAGTTGATTCTAGTTAGAAATATTTCGATTAAGAATAATGTTTTGTGTAGAATATAGTAGCTTCTATCCTGCCAACTGCTATCTTGCCCCCTCCCATATCTTCAGGTGATCTCCACATTGCGATAAGACTGAACTGTAACTCGTCGTGAAACACCAGTCTTAAATACAGAACCGCGTATTAAACCAAGTAACTATGACATTTTTAATACCAGTGCTTACAACTAAGAGAATTTCCGGACAAATTTGCATTCGTTATTCGCTGAAAACATGACTAAACTTGAATGATATAATGCTAACAATATTTTAATTATCAGCGAAATAGTTGATTGATTGCTTCTTAAAAGAAATTATGGCTCTTATAATGTAAACAACCCAAAAATAGTTGAACTACAACAGCACATACTTTCTTCTCCACAATGTCACTGTTCACAATATTATACTAATATTGTAGATTGGGAAAGAGTTTTCAACCAGTAAGATCTCTATTTTCAATTTTTGCTTAGTCTTAAAAATTAACTTTTTCAGTTTCAAAAATATATATGAATTCATAATAGGACCACCAGCGCCTCTGTCAGTTGGTACAGAACGGAAGCTGGTAATCATGCTGATGCACGACATAACCCTGGCCACTTTTTTAGGGCTAAGTCTTTCAAAAATTAATAGTAATTACAAAATATTGGACATATTACTACTGAATCACACCGTAACAGAAGAAAAAAATCACCTTCTGGATTCGAACTCCACCCAACGTTAGCAAGCCGACAGCGTACCCTATGACGTTCAACCATTCAAGCTAAAGCGATTTGTGTTTCAGTTGCCATAGAAAATGATTAAAAATAATAAAACCTTATGCTAAATAAGAACATAATCGTTTCAGTATATATTTTTTTCGTTTAGGAGGTCAATCCTTTTAAGTTTAAATATATTTGTGATATATATGCAATATAAAAATGTATAATACTTAGAATAATAAAATATATTCAATATAATATAATTTATAATTTAACTAGAGATGAACTTTCTCTATAGAAAGAAAGTACAATATTTTTACTTTTCTTCATGCATGCTTCAGTACTACATTGTCATAATAAAACTAGAAAGGGACTTACAGTGTTGAGAGAGCCTAATGTCTAGAGAGTAGGACAGTTTTAAAGAATACTAGTGATGCTAAAACAGCGCATGCTTTCTCACGTATTTTCACGGAAACTTATGCAGGAAAATACTAAAGTTTCAAAAGAAAAATTACATGATCTTGTTTAAAATCTTATCTTTAAGAAAAAAGTTTATGAAGGGAAAATCAAATTTCAATATTTTGCCCACGTAAGAATGCCACGAAAATCTATTTTCAACGAACATGAGACTAGCAATATTCTCTTAAATGCACTTCCCAATATCAACAATTATACATTTACATTTTATTACATTTGTAATAAAATTATGGAAACCATTTGTTTGAACATTTGAAAAAATGTCTGAGGGCTACATATAAAATACCTCCCCTAATTGAATATCGGTTTCAAATTTAAGGCGCTACGACATCAATGATCGATTAGAATATCAGTGCAGTGAAAATCTGCACAACGGTTTAGCCGCTAAGCGTTGTTCAGGGACGGACGGACAGACATTTTACCAAATCGAATGGTGCGCTATAAACACCTTACAAAACATGGATTCTGGCTACAACGATTTGGAGGATTTTTTCTAAATTTATGATCAGGTTATCTATTTTTTTTCGTCACGAGGCGGTGTAATATACGTTTTCTGCCGACAATTAACAGTTTTCGCGTAGCATTACGTAACTCTCTACTCCTTAGGAAGAAAGTGCAGTCAATATATGAGAAGAAAATTTAGATTATGCGTTCACGGAAAATTTGTATGCTTTCACTAAAGCATATTTCTAATTGGAAAACATTTATACAATTTTTATAACTTCATTTGTAAATTAGTTGCCTACCGAGAAGAAGAGTAAAGAGTTCATGAAATTTGAAACAGATTAGTAATGTAATATTTAGAAAAAATCGAGATATTAATAAAAGGTGACATTTACCACAGTATTTATAACAACGGTATAGTGTATTCAGATGAAGAGTGTAAAGTAAAAAGAAGGTTCTTTTTCAGAAGTTTCAATAATGCAATATGAGCATAATGTAACATACCCTCCAGAAATATTGGAATATCATTGGTTAGTCCCAATGAACTTGCTAGTATAATATCAATTTTGAAAAGAATACAATGATTTAGAAGTCAGTAATATTTTAATTTTTTTGCGGTACCATGCGTACACAGGTCCTTTCACGAGTCTAAAAATAAATACATGTTCGCAGAGTCTTTTTGGAAATATTTTTTTGGGTTGTGATTCAAAGCCGAATTTTCCTTCAAACCCCTAAATACTATTTGCCGATATCATTGTTTCTGTAGTGTGCTGCGCATTCGAGAATATAAAATATAGTAAAATATTTAATGAAGTCTTAACTCAATATTAGAAGCCAATTATTTTCCGTCATGTTCCTCAGCTTAAAAACTATGGAAATATTACTTAATGAAAGAACATTATTAAATTAAGTGGTACTCAGTTTAAGAAATATGTTTATTTACCAAAGGAAATAAGAAAGTGTGATAAAAATATGTAACAGCTACAATGAATATCATTGCAATATTGTAGGAAATCTCTGAGAGAGTTAGATATTCAATTATAAATAATAATCGAATTAGTAGACCATGTATGAAAATTTCATTTTTGATTAAATAAATTTCCATTTTATAATACTATTTTACTTGGAAATAAAGTCCTTGAAGTTTTATTAGGCAACGATTATTGAAAGTCTGAATTCAAACATGTGAAATTTTCTTTGACAATTGGAAATTGTTGTTTTGTATATATTTTTAATGTCTCTTTTTTAACTACTAAGGTCATATAACGACCACTGTGATTTTTTTATGTTTGAGGTTTTCATAGGGAGAATACGTGGACATCACGAACACACATCTATGTCCGAGCGGAACCCGCAGCTCTTCCAGACCCAGGAAGCTACGGCCTTGTCGTCATTTCTCTTTCTCTAGTAAACCTTTGACATCATATCAACATCAAATACATCGAAGATATCGCTTAATTCTCCATCATTTTGAATTACATTTTCCTGTATCCCTGGCCACGTGGGGATAAGTGGAAATGAAACCTCTGACTAGGTAGTAAGTTGGCCTCGAGGAAATGAAAGGGCATCTTTATGGTAATATCTACTCTTACTACCAGATTTTATCAACGTTGCATTTGAGTGCAAACAAATTGGCAGAACTCTTTTCAAACTCTGGATCATAAGACCCTTGTCGTGGTCATCCCGTGGCTCTAAGCCTGGGGCAAGAATTGTTATTCACCTTCAGATCCGGGCATTGCACTTCTCGCACGGACATCTCGTGCGGTGCACCATCCCCAGAAATGAAGAACAGACCTTACTGTAAAGCATGCTCCTGTACTGCGATAATGAAAGAGCCGAGGCGCGGCGAAACAGCAGCTGTAGTTTATAAATCTAATACGCGAAGGGGATGGTTTTTTACATGCCCTTTTTATAACTAAATTTTGCGTTTTTGATGTAACACTGTCTTTGTCATTTATTTCATTTTTAAATTTGTCATTTTACTGTTTTTTACTCTTTTAATCTTGTAATTAATAAATATTTTAACTGACTTTTATACTAATTTTTCAGAAAATTTTGCGAATATGTGCACTATGTATTGACAAGATATTTGAGCCACAATACACAGTTCTTTTATATTATTAGAAGGTATGAAGTTTTCATTTCGTGAAATAATAAAGACTGTAGTTTAGTTTTCAGATTTGAGAACTTGTGATCTCTGTTGAATCTCTTGTGTTTTCCGTGTTGATCATAAATGTATTTTCAGGTTCGATAGCCATTCAAGTATTGCGGATCTTATGAGCACAAATTATTTGTCATGCGTATATCTTACAATGGCTAATTATTTCACAATTAATCGTTAGAAAACAAGGACCCGGTGTGTTTCCTGCTGTGAATAAAAACCGTTCTTACTTCAATATCGATAACCGTGTCAAGGTTTCCGGATGTTTGAATTGGGAGAGCTTCTTGAATCGAACTAAACACTCCAGAAACTGTTTCGAGTCATACAAAACATGTATAAATTGGAAAGATAATACGATTCAAAACACTGTATTTCCGCTTAAATATTTTAATTGGAAAATTGTCCCAGGAATTGAAATTTTTTAACTAAATATAATCTCTTTAAAGTTTATTCAAACAAGTTTTGTTTCTTTCTTAATAACTCATTAACAAATTACATTGATTCGTAACATTTTAAGGTTTTCAAATTTATTCTTTTTACTACGTTGGTATTCTAAAAATATTTAAAATCTTTAACTTCAGTGTAGATTTCACAAATTAAAAAATTAAAAATTTGCTGTTTATATTATTAGCTATTTATTAAAGATATTAATTATTACAATTTTGCTATTAATATATGCAATGCTGATATGTTGAAAGCCATTAATTGTATTAGCGCCTATTCAGGCCATATCAGATTTGTACTGTTGACTGTATATTACCTTAAATAAATAAATAAATAAAAATATCACTGGGAAGGGATGATGCACAATCTTCTCAGCAGTGTAACAGAAAAATAGCAACTTTTGAAAATATATGAAGAATAGACAATTATATTTTCGAAATGGCACTAATAGAGAGGTTCCTAGTTCCTTTTACCGATTATCTGCTATAAAAATTGCCTCAATTTTACAAATAGTCTAAACAATATTAACAATAGCAATTTTGCAATGATAATCTACTTGGGACGCAGCGGTGATTTTAATTGATTAGCAAAATCACTGTTTGCATGCCACCTGCTCATATGAAAAATAGGCGATTACATTTTCATAATGCGTAATAAAATGTATGTGTGCTTGCATTTCCTTAATAAGGCGTAATAATGACAAAATACAAGTTTTAAATACGTGAACATGAATTTCAGTTGCTTGATAGGAAATGTGTATATTATAAATGCATTATATTATGTTTCCAAAGGTATTATCTTAAACCGTTAGTGTTCCTTGCTTTAGAACCATTAGCATTTTAAAATGGTTGTAGAAACAAAACATTCAATACTATTAATTTAATCTGACAAAATTTTCTCACAATTTTAATCCCATAAATTAGACTTCATTTTCATGGTAAAGAACCGAAAAAAAATGTCACACCCCCCTTCCCGGCCCCGCTGCCTTGGTTCGTCAGCGTCCACGGGGTTGGGGCCAACGTCCAGTGCAATTGGGGGGAGTGACCCTCCCCCGCGCGCACCAATCCGTTTCTTTTCTGTCCCTTCCTGTTCCCTCCTCTTATTCCTCTCACCCCCCCCTCCCCTGTTACCCCTGCTCACGTTGGGGGCAGCGTCACGCCCCGAAATTGCTCCGCCCCTTTGAGATAACGGGGAGGAAAATCTTCGGGGGAGGAAGGGGACTTCTGAAAAACAGAAAAACCCAAATATAAGGCGGAACCCTCGACCCAGGTTGGTCAAGTGTCACGATGGTTGCCCTTGGAAAAAAGTTCCACGGATATATTCTGGGGGGTAAAAAGTTATACTTTGCATAAGCGTACTTAAATAATTTTCCCATTCGAAACAAGTATTTAAAAAAAAAAAGAACCCCTTGAAAATAATTTTTTAAAAATAAATTTTTTAAAAAAATTACAAAACTCTCATTTTTGAAAATTGAACATAATAATTTTAAAATGTTTAGAACAAATTTCGTTAACAACGAATCTCTTTTAAATGTATTTACAGGAAGACGTCCGAAAAACCTTGAACTTAGTAAGTTTCAAAATTTCGGAGTTCAACAAAATGACACCTGCGGCAATTTTTAAGCATCGTTTACTCTCTCAAAGGAAGACATTTAGATCAAACATTTTGAACCATTTGTGGAAAAAAAAATTAAAATGTTGAAGGTTCATGTAAAGTACTCTCAAAATCAAAACATCCATTTCAAATTTTCTAGGCCCCAAAGGGTCAAATGATTGGGAATATCAATTTGGGAAAATCGTCGAACAGAATTTTTAAGCATCGTTTACTGCGGCGGATAGACATACATTTGCCGGAAAATAAATTTTT
>CAXIVR010000532.1:0-20440 GCA_964035755.1 Teleogryllus oceanicus
TTGACTATGCGTACGTTTTATTGAGCTCTCCTTTTGCTTGTAGTGGTAAGAGTAGAGTTGAGGGTGAGTTACTATATTGTTAGCAATGCAGAAAAATCAAATTTGCAGTGTTCGCGCTCTTTTAAATATTATTATTATTATTATTATTATTATTATTATTATTATTATTATTATTATTATTATTATTATTATCATCATCATCATCATCATCATCATCACAATTTAACTTGTTTCCACTCGTGCATCTCGGTTACCATGAACAAGAGATACACGTTCCAACTGTCATAATCAGCACTGGATCAACCATCAATGTTCAGAAACTTCCTCACGATGTTACATGTGTCCAGTATGACAATCTATTGCATCTAGTTGTATAATCCCTTCTTCAGTTGCAGTTCAGCTAGGGATTCATGTAGGAACTTAGGAATTTCACCAGTGGCGCCTAGAATTATTGGTACAATTGTCACCATTTCCACGTCACTCCACATTTCCTTTATCTCATTTGCCAGAGGTTGATATTTTAGAATTTTTTCACTTCTTTTCTTTGGGATGTTGTGAGCTAGCGGGACTGCGACATCAATCAGATAACCTTTTTATTTTTCTTGTCATGCCATACAATGTCCGGTTTATTAGATGATACAGACCTATCTGTTATTATGGACCTGTTCTAGTACATTTTGAGATTATTTGTGTCAATCACTGGTTCTGATGTGTACTTATAGTATGGTGTTGTTGTTATTATTATTATTATTATTATTATTATTATTATTATTTGTTGTTGTTGTTGTTGTTGTTGTTGTGGTTGTTTTAACTTTCATTCAGCTTTCAACTATCGTGAAAACGTTGGCATTGGCCTCTGGTACTCACGAAAATGTGCGCAGATAATCTTCTCGCTTAAACGTCATACTCAGTTTAATCAAATAAATCAAATAAATTAGATTACAACTCACATAATTGTATTCTACGTAAATTGCAATGCAGTCCATTAACAAAAGCAATGCAATATCTCTACTTGGTTTGTAGGTGGCACCTGGGGTGTTATCTTGACGATGGAATACGGCACTTCTTTTCACATCTTTCTTAGTAGTGTCGCTTGATTTGCAGTCGCTCGATACGTTCGCGATCATGCGATATCTGGCGGCACGATTGAGATAGACTCAAAAGCCGTGCTATATTCTATCGTGAAGATAATACCCCCAGGCGTGACCTTAGCAATTGACACGCTCGGAAAAACTAATCAATAAATATATTGATATTTACTGCAGAAGACTTGCTGTAGTTGATTTACTTTACCTTGATACTTTGGAATCCTTCAATTAGTGAAGAAAGTATAAGAAATTGACGATTTACACGTGACGTAAATGAGTTTCGATTTCGAGAAATGGGTTCGTTTCTAGAGAGATTGACAAAGTTTACATGTGACCCTTTCGATTTTAATAAATTTTCGTCAACTAAAAATATAATTCGCCCAGCCCCGCAGAATACATGTCTTACAGAGATTCTAAGCTACAAACCGACACGGTGATTATCAAAGATCTGACTGTGCCATTCAGCATGGCAACCTGTAGACAGTCAACAAATTATTAAGCGTTCCGTCACCCAATTATTCAAATTCCTAACCGCACATTTCCTTCTATTTCACGATTCAACAACCTTCCATTTTTTATTTTGCAGTGAAAGTAAACTCTGCAGCAAACAAAGCGATTGGGAACAGTTGATCGGAAGAACAAAGAACTTTGCCTCATATTCATGCCCTTTTTCTGTTCGAGAACGTGGAGCAATGAGCATGCACAGAGCGGGGTTGCGCACAACGAGCTAACAAATGAAGGCAGCTGGAGTTAGCTGAGGAAGTTCGGTGAGTGAGACCGCACATCATCACGCCTTGAAATATTACGTTTTGAAAGATAAGTTTTGTTTCAAAATAGATTACAAAATTATGAATCAGGTACTAGTATTTCATTACGCGAGAAATTAATTATTATTAGCTTTTTATTGGTTATTGAAAGACGCATCTAGGTCATTAGCAACCACTATTGGAGTTACCGTTATGGTAACTATAAAGATAAAACGAAATAGTGATGATAATGGCTGAAAGGACGACCACGTCCGTCCGTCCGTGCCTCCTTCCGTCCGTCCTCCGTCTCGTCCTCTCGTCTGTCTCTTCCGTCTCGTCCTCTCCGTCGTCTCTCCGTCCGTCCTCCGTCGTCCTCGTCCGTCCTGTCGTCCTTCCGTCTGTCCTCTCTTCGTCTCCGTCGTCCTCCGTCTGTCTCTCCGTCTGTCTCTTCCGTCTCGTCCTCTTCCGTCTGTCTCTCGTCTGTCTCTCCTGTCGTCTCTTCCGTTGCTCTCGTCTTCTCCGTCTCGTCTTCGTCTGTCCTCTCGTCGTCCTCTTCCGTCTGTCCCTTCTCCGTCTCGTCTCCTCCGTCTGTCCTCCGTCTGTCCTCTCCGTCGTCCTCGTTCGTCTCTCGTCGTCCTCGTCGTCCCCCGTCTGTCCTCCGTCTGCCTTCGTCTGTCCTCCGTCTGTCTCGTCCTTCTCGTCCTGTCCCTCTCTCGTCTCTGTCGTCCGTCCTCCGTCCGTCCGTCCCTGTCCGTCCGTCCGTCGCCCGCCTGTGAACAACGCTAGCGGCTAAGTACTTTTTACGTAATTTTGAGTGAAAATATGGACGGAAAGTTCGTGCTGTTCTAGCACCACTACATTTTAAAATGCTATAGCCTTATTTTCAAAATGCGATTTCTTTAAATTTGAAAGGGCTAAATTCTACCATTACTACTAATAGATAAGAAGACGCACTGGCGTTTTTCGTTCCTCCGCACTGCCCGCCCGCATTTTGAAGAGGCCCGGGCGCCTGGGCGGGCGATGTGCGCAAGAGCAGAGGGCGAAGGGCGGCGGGCGAGGGCGCCCCCTGACCTTTCGCGTCGCGGCCTGCCGCCCGCATCGCCCGCGCCCGCGCCCGCGCCCGCGCCCACCCCGCCCGAGGCGATCACTGCAACGGAGCCCTCGGCACGCACTTTTCAAAGCATTGTCCTCGCATCGATGTACCTTCTATGGCAGGTATGCTCCATTATTATCTCAAAGGGAGCTGTTTTAGTATGGATTCGGTACATAATCGCACAATGAAAGGCTGTCGCGATACTCTCCCGCCAAAGATACCATAAAAACTTTGTTCCTTCTTCATTCTCTTCTCGGTTGATGAAAAGAAATTTCATGTGATTCATTTTTGACGCCCGATCTTTAAAATCAGTTCAGGTAGATTGGTGAAATCGTAAGTAACGAAAACATTGTGTTATCTTCAGGAATATTTTGAAATACAAACAATAGTTTATTTAACAATGATTTACAAAAACTAATGGACACATTGTACCATTGTAACAGTTCACTGTTTTCATCAAAGTGCCATTTTTTTCAGCAATCTTCATAACAACCCTATGTTCTCACTTGTAGCACATTGCTATACTTTCTAATAGACTAAAATAATAATAATAATAATAATAATAATAATGTCTTTATTAATGGCGAGGCTCAGGCCATAGGGCCTGCTCTTCCACCTAACCACTGAGTTTACATTTATACAGAGTAGTAACATATAAGAGAGGAGGGAAATCTGTACATTTACGTCTGGGAGTGCACAACTAGGGACCATCCCGGCATACGCCTTAAGCGATTGAGTAAACCCAGAAAACCTCAATCAGGATGGCGGCTTAATACAGGTAATAATACAGGTCACTACCACTTGGGCTGTAGTCACGTGACATCCAGCGCGAGCTCTAACGCTCCTTCATTAACTCCCGAGGTAACTTATCTGGAGTTCGAGCCCAGCTCTCGTCGAGGCAACACCTCTCCGAGCGCTCCGCACGCTTAACCTTTCGCGTTCAGTAGTCACAGTCTGAGTTATAGTATCAGCTTATCAGTTGTAACCTAGGACGCGCGCAGTGATTAACCGCACCAGTTCTGGGCGGCCCACGGCCAAAAATGCTGCATTGCAGCATGAAACGGCCAATTTAACTGAAAAGTGAACGTTTCCGAGTGTATAGTGAAACCAGTGTCAACTTTGGAAAGTGATCTCGTGATGGAAAATATAAGTGCCTACGAAGTAAGCTTAGCAGAAACCGGCTCTCTGGTATCTCAAGCTATGAATGAAGCAATCCCTCGCGATATGGATGTGGAAGAACTCATCCACCACCAGCAACTACAACAACAATTACTACTACAGCAGCAACAACCTCAACAGCCACAAAATGGCTATACGCCATTACCGCCGCATTACCAACCAACGCAGCTCCCGCAACATCAACAACCTGCAAGTGCAACTCAAAACGTAAACATTAATGAAATTAACAACCTAACTCCACAAAAGATGAAGTACTTACCAATCTACTGAATCTGAAGAGCGAAAAGACTTAAAAGGCACCATGATAGTGAACACGTAGGTTATGCCGTACCAGTGAGTAACAGATATGAACTACTTCAAACAAATGAACCAGTTAATAACAATATTCAACTAAATGAAAATCTAGCAACAAAAAATAAAATCCCACCAATAATAATCCACGGAGTTGAAAACTATAACCGCCTTATCAATGACATTAAAAGTGTTACCTCAGGAAACTTTCACACAAAACTGAAAATAACAATATTAAAATATTTTTCCAAGAAATTAAAGACTTTCGTGATTTCAGACATTTCTGTGATCAAAACAATGTACAATTCCACTCCTATAGGGACCCTACAGTCAAAAATTTGCAGTTGTTCTCAAGGATGTTCCACGTACTTCAAAGACGAAGATATTATAAACGAACTCAAATCTAAAAACTTTTCAGTATTAAAGTGCACCAGACTTTACAACAAAGATAAAACACCTATGCAAACAGTGGCAGTAGATCTTATTGACAATGAAGAATCCAGACAAATATTAAATCTTAGTGAGCTATATTATTGTAGAATTAAAGTATATATTAGAACTAATACAAGGGTCCAATACAATGTAAAAATGTCAGCGTTATGGCCACTCACAAGCTAACTGCGGGCTCAGCCCAAGATGCGTCAGATGCATAGGTAATCATCATTACTCAGAATGTAAACTACCCAAAAATGAAGCAACTCCCAAATGTGTTAATTGTTTTCAGAACCACACAGCTAATTATAAAGGATGTCCTACATACAAAAATTATGCCAAAACTTGAACAAAACGTAAATTACAACTCGAAACACAAATAATAAACTACCTCCTAAAATGAATACATTTAATCACTCGGTTCACCAATGCTGATTTTAACACACAAACTTTAGTCAACATTTTCTCCACTTCCCACTAGACCAAATATTGCAAATTACACCCCAATTAACGCCTCAACTAATCAATGGAATAACCACACAAGTAACCTAGAAAATTTACTAACTAACATTATTACAAAAGTAGTTACCCAAGTTCTGTCAACGCTAATGCCCCAAATTCAAAATCTTTGTCGTCAATCAATCATCATGGATAATACAACCGCAATAAACATACTTTCTAATCACTCCAACACAGTTTCTCTTTTCCAACAAGTTCACTTATCTTAAATATAGATCTATGATAACAGTGAAGAATTTATGTTCTATATTTGGAAAAATTACAAAACTTCCTAAAATTTTTCTGTGTTCTACAATCCTTCGCGAAAGCGATAAAATCAATAAATTTAAGAACCTCAATATTTACTTCTAACTTATATCCCCTGCCTATTAGCAATATCACCCTACCAATCCAACAATCCAAAAATGGATAATCCAAAGAGTTTAACTATTCTTAACTTCAATGCTAACGGTATTAAAAAACAGGATACTCTTTCACTACTTCTTACACCATCATAACATTCACGTTGCCTGCATCAGTGAAACCCATCTTGTTCCAAAAGAAAAGCTAAAGTTATACGGCTACAAAATATATAGAAGTGACAGGTCCAGACTAATTGCCTCTGGAGGGACAGCAATAGCTATTAATAGTAAACTAAAACACTCACAAATTCATTCACCTACAACTAATAACCTTGAAACTGTAGCAATCCAAATTTATACCAATAACGGACCAATAAATATCGCCTCTGGAGGGACAGCAATAGCTATTTTCTACAAACACTTCAACTTTAATTTTGGTGATCTCAACTGCAAAAATCAAGCCTGGGATGTAACTCAACGAATTACCATGGCAAAAGACTACTCAAATACAGGCTTACCAACAATATATATATTCATGCTCCAAGTTCCCTACGTTCTTTTCTAACAATACAAATGTACCCTGATATACTGATTTAGTTATAACTAAAAATTTCTACCAAACAATTCAACAAATAGTAATAGCAGAATTAGACTCAGATCACCTACCTATTAAAATTACCATTGACATATCAAATGACACTATTCACCATCAAAACACCAAAATAAAAGGTTATACTAATTGGAACTATTTTAAATGTTAATTAGCTCAAAATAATCTTTCCAACTCGTATACAAAATAATGATGATCTCAACAACTCAATCATGAATATCATTCAAACAATCACAAAGCTCACCTGAATCAACTACTCTCACATTACAACTAACAAACCAAATGCTGATGCACTTCCATATTATATCATAAATCACATTAAAACCAAACGGGCCATTAGACGCAAATGGATTTTAAACCGAAACGCACACGACAAAAGAAACTAAACAAACTTACCAAAGAAATTAAAATCATGATTACCAATCACAAACATGTCAAATTCCAGCAGCATCTTCAAAACTCCACCCAAATCTCGACAGCAATGGCAAACTATTAAATACTTCACTAAAGAGAAAAGCAATGTTCCTCCTCTTATTTCAAACAATGTATTAATTTATCCAGAACATCAAAAAGCCGAAATAATAGCAAAACCTCTCTGAAACATTCAAACTGAATTCAATAATTAACCAGCAATTCAATACAGAAATAACAGAATTTATGAAACAATCACACGCCACAGTTCCACACCCTATTCATTTCATCTCCCAGTAGAAACCAAAAATCATCAAACAGCTGAAAACAAAAAATCACCTGGACACGACAACATTACAAACCAAACACTTAAACAACTTCCTTCAGCTGCATTGCAGCCATAACAGCCACCTTCAATGCTGCACCTGAATTGGCTGCTTCCTCAAACTTGAAACACGCTATTATATTACCAATCAATAAACCAAAACTAATCCTAATGACCCTTCAAATTACAGGCTCTATTAGTCTGCTCCCAACAATAGCTAAAATTTTGAAAATTAATTCTCAGTCGCCTAGTTCATTTCTTAAACTCAAATGACACCATACCAAAAACACAATTTGGTTTCAAACCAAATCATTCAACAAATCACCTCATTACGTCTAGTCGAACATATAGCAAATAGTTTCCATTCAAAAGAGCACAATAGCAGTCTTTAGACATAACTAAAGCATTTGACAGCATTTGGCATCAAGGTTTACTTTATAAAATTCACCAACTAGGTATTCTGATTATCTTCAAAAATTATTCACAGTTATCTTACAAATAGAACTTTTCAGGTCAAAGTAAACACATTCTTTCCAACACACACAGCATTCTTGCAGGTGTCCTCAAGGATCTGTACTTGCTCCCATTCTTTCAATATCTATACAGCAGATCATCCCACATCATCAGATTCTAACATAACCTTATATGCAGATGATACAGCATTATTCTCATCTCATCAAAACATTCTATTAGCATATGACCATATTCAATCCCACCTTCACACTCTCACCACCTGGTTCCATAAATGGCGACTCAAGATAAATCCCACAAAAACACAAACAAAGATTTTCACCCTCCGAAACCCAAAAACCCCTCCACCTTTAAAAATAAATAATTCACAACTCCCTGGTTAAACAATTCCACACCACAAAATATCTGGGAGTACTAATAGATAGACGTTTAACATGGAAGCAAACATTAAGGCAGTATTACAAAAGCAACAGCAAAAGCAGTCAAACTATATCCACTTATTAATTCCTCATCCACTTTAAAAGTTGAAACTAAATTGCTCCTCTACAAAAGTATTATCAGACCCACCTTGACATATGCCTGTCCAGCCTGGATAAACGTTGAACCCAGTAATATAAACGCTTTACAAACTTTCCAAAACAAATTTCTCAGAAGACTCATTAACGCATCATGGTTTATACCCAATAAACAAATTCATTATGAACTCCAAATACCATCAATCACTGATCATCTGATCAACTTATCCTCCAAATTTTCAATCTCTTACCATCCTGCCCAAGTACAGCCCATTTTCAACTAGGACAACAAGCAAACTCCCCAAACCGAATCAAATCTAGATTTCCTAAAGACATTTTCAAACCGCCTTAAAAACAAAATCAACAAAATCTTTCAAACCTTTATACCTATACCAATCCTTACTCAAAAATCTTTCCACAGCTAATAAAAAATAAAATCAAATTACAATATTATATATTACTTGCCGAGTAAGAACACTCGAAAAAACTTTAGGAAGTTTCCATAATGTTAATTAATAAATAATGTTCTCACTTCTGTAAGGCCATATGGTCGATCGGATAAAAATAAATTAAAAAAAAAAAAAAAAAAAAAAGTAACTTATCTACCTTCTGATTCCCACGGTTCCCGTTAACTGACCAACTCCCATCCCCTTACTACACCAGTGGGGAAGTCATGCCAGTGACGCGCACACAGCTCCCGTTCCTGTGACTACCTCTCACTAAGGCCTCATTCACAATGCCTTGAAGAAACCGTAGGCGCAAATCCGTTAACTTCAAGAGTTCACAAGCACCAAGCATTTAAGTTAAGTTTACGTTGGAACTCTACCGAAGTCGATCAGAAAGTAGCATGAAAGAAACAAACATGGTGGATTTCAGATTGTGTTCAGGCAGTTTGTGGTTAAGTCATTTCATTACAGTTATGTACTGAACTAGTTTCGAGCTGTTTTGATGCGAGTAGTGAATTCGAAGTAAGAATTTGAGCCATTTATCTCGTGACTTTAACTTGACGTGGAGAATAAAATAATTACGTTCCACGTATTACTCGTAATTCTCTCGTGGTACAAGAAAACCCTTGTTTATGAAATAATGGAAATGCGAGCACTATTACAACATCGATAGAAAAATCAAATAAAAGATCTTCCCACCACACTAAAAAGGAATCAATCAAGCTTCAATATATTGAAATATAATTGGTTCAGATGAAACTTATGTTCCAGCTTACGTTCTTCATTGTAAATGCTTGTTTTTGCATGTAAATTGTATTGCTAAGTTTACGGCATTACGTTTACGTTTGCATTGTGAATGAGACCTAAGCGAGCACCCTGTTGCGCGCACAACATATTTGAAAGTTCCTATACATCTATATAATATTTACGTATAAATGTTTATAATTTTCCTGCTTTATATTTTCAAGCGAACTACCTAGGCGCCATATTTCGAGTCGTTTAGTAGGACAACTGCAATGAACGCCGTCTCGTGGTCGAATTAAATTGCAAGCAATGAAAATTTTGGGACGTGTTTTTATTGTTCTATCACCACATACACCACATTTTTCACTTAGTCACTATGTTCATTCAAATATTGTCGTATCGTAAGACGAGTTTTTTTATTCCTGTCTTTAATACCTTTGCATCATGGAGGAAAGTAAATTAATTATTTATTAAATTTTAATTAATATTAAAATTTTGGGTAGTGTTGGTGCCAAACAAACCCTATACAATAATATAAACTCCATATTGCTGTATTATTTTGTTTTTTCAAAAATTGCAAAAATGGATTTTTTACTTGTTTTTCAGTCAGTAATCTTAGAGGCGATTTCTTCACATTATATTTATGATAACATGTGCTTTAAATAATGTCAAATAAAGTTTCTCAAAAACTCAAGTTTCACAGAAAAATCAGTTTTCTGTGAAAATGAGCTCAAAATCCCGCATTTGCAGAAACGTTCAAACGTCATTTTCTCATAAATGGCTCCAAATTGTTTCTTCAAACTTTTGCAAGGAATAGAGGCAATGGCACTGTTTAATATCCCATAAAGTTCATTTTGTTGTACTCTTTCGTTTTTTACTTCTCACGCCGTTAATACGCACATTTCAATGGATTTGAAATTACGCACATTTTCAATTTCATTGGTTTTTGTATACATTATTTTATTTCTGAGTAAAATTGCTTTAAATAACGTCTATTTATATGACGTTTTAGCATTCTTTAATATTCTTAAATTAATATTTCGGTTCTACTATTTGGAAACCGAAAAGTTGAGAAAATTTTTAAAAAAAAGTAATTTGGACGGCGATAGATGGCAGCAGGCAAGACGGAAAGGCAAGGCTGTACAATACAAATCCACAGAAAGGAAATTAGAAAACTTCACAACGGAAAGTCTGTGAAATTATGTAGCATCTGTAGTTTTTTCGTTTTCAAGCATTATAAACGACTTTTCCGTTACAATAAATTGTTCATAAAAGAACATCTTACGGCACAGGTTATGACGTGTTTGTGATTTATTGCCCGAATAATCGCACATTAAGCCAATATCTGAGAGAGAATTGTGATGAGGTAACAGTAAATCCATCATCCGATACCCGTGACGTTTTGTTTACAAAAGTTGATTTTTGACTCCCATATAAATTTATAATACTATTATACAAATAAATAGCGTATGTAACTCGTTTATAATGTTTTATAATGTTGCTTTATAAACTAGTTGCTTAACATACAATATGCGTGGTGACTACATTGAAAAGTAATGTATACACATAATAAATACGAACAATAAAAACGTAGTTCAAAAAACCTGTAGCATTAGCTCATTGCATTAATTGATGTCCCTGCAGTTCCTCTCACCGGGAGATCCTAGGTTCGAGTCCTGACGACGGCAGGATTTTCGACACTACCTTTTCAGATAAATCGAATTCAATGGCTGCCTGGAGGAGAATTCTAGCGGTCGCCTGTTCTCATCGGTAGTTTTCCGTGGATTCTCCGATCAACACCAGGCGAATGTCGGAGCAGTACCCTACCAAACGGGCCACGGTCTGCGCGCGATCTTTCCTTCGTCTTCCTTGTCCTCTCCTCTCCTCTTACACACACATTAACATGCACTACACTACCACATATTCCGGGAGATCGGTCGGGAGCTTAGAGCTAGTCCCGGCTGGGGCGGTGCCCCGCTGGTGGGAGAGTCCTGGTTAGGGGGAAACCCCACTAGCCGATGGTAGGTCGGGCGCCGGGTCTCACCATGCAGCGGGTGAAGATCACCGCCATCTCTCGAGAAAAAATACACTACAGTTACGGGACTAATGACCAAAGCATTTGAAGCGGTCGGAAACACGAAAAAATCAATCAAGTAGTTAAAAAAAGTCCATTATTTGCCATTTATTTGTCATCAGATAGTACTGCCGGACGACCCTCATGGACGAAATTGGTTACTAATATTCTACGGTTCGATGAGGTCTGAGGAATATGGCGGCGCTGAGTTCTACTCATGCAGCAATTGGAGCTATATTTAGACAGACGTGTGCGTACTTTAACAGAAGCTTTTGATTTTATTTGGTTTATTTATTCAAAGAACAGTAAAAATTGCATGTGACGTACGAGGGAGAAGCACAGAGGATTGTCGAGTATGAACAAGAGTGATCTCTTTTGATAAAACTGTCATAGTTTATAAAAATCCATCAAAGTGAAATATGCTTTGAATCAAAGTGAGTAATGCTTACTATTGTGCAAGTTTTTACATAGAGATTACGTGTTCCAATTTGTCGCGCCAGCATTTGCTACTTAGAAACCACAAATGGCGTAAATAGGATGGGGAAGCAGGACAGAGAGAAGTCAATTTGATAATACCCTCTGAAATGAAACGTGTCATTTTGGCCAGTAGAGGAAAACAGCATTTAACATTATTTAACGAAAACACGTATTCCTGATATTTTTATGTATAGACTTCCAGCTCTCCGAAAGACAACTGTGCGAAATGTTGCTTCTGACTGAGAATTAAATTCTTTTCTGCACATTTTTTCCTTTTGAGGTGTAAATCCTTTCAGGCTCTATCTATAAGCCCCTTTCTGTTCTAATACAGTGACTTTTTAGTTTCTACTGCACATTTTTTTAATTATTTTTTTGCTATGAGACTTAGCTATTTAAATTACGTAAAATGGTCGCGAATGCGAGGATTTGTATAAGGTAAGAGGTCGTTAGATTTATGGGAATTACGTCCAATAACAAAAGGTTTAATTTTTTAAGTCTGAAGAAAGGAGGTCCATGTCTAATAAAATAATGATTAATAAACATATCTAATAAAAACGGTCTAATTATTAAAAATTTCTAATAAAATTTGATTCAATAGTTACGAATAACTAATAAAATTTGTCCAATACACTAATGTCTAATCTACTTTGCTCAAATAGAAATACGTAACACAATGTCACTACGTAATCATTATTTCAATATATCATTATCTTACTACTGGTTATCTGAACAACCTGCATTTATTATTAGATATGAGTTTCCAACTTTACCTATTTGTTAATTTGTTGACCACAGGTTCATCGTTATCTCCACGATCTTAATAATTTTGTAATAATCTTAAAAAATTTGCTTCTCTCTAACAAATTATCCTTACTCTAAATATGAAAGACTTGGTCTTCCTACAAAAAAACATTAAAAAGTTTGTACACTCCTTTTGTTTCCACTGCATTCTTGGCCAACGAAGTACAGGGTAATCATTACTCCCATATTTTTTACACCCGCCATCTTATTGCCCGACCTCGTTCCGATTTCTAATTTAGGTCCGATATCCAATAAAACGCGAAATTACCATTCCTAAAATCCGTTGCAGAATTAACTGTTAAATCGCGTACTTGCATACAATTTCCTGATTCTTTACAGTTAATTATCATGTCCACGAATTCTTACGCAGCGTAAACTGTCCTGCCGGCTCGACATCCGAACTCTTACTCTGCTACGCCGTTCTCCTTCGCAAGTCGTAATATCCGCCTTTCAGCTGTCTTCTTCCAGCTCGATCGAGCCCCAATTCCGTGTCTCTTTCAATTGCTGCACATTCCTCAACTGTCTAGATTCCATTCCTTCCCATTGGCTGTTACCCCGTACACTTATTACTGTAGTTATCCCTAACATCAGTCCGTTTTCTATTTACTATTTATAATATTAAGCTCAGAAATGTCCCACGTGTCTCAAAATAAACTCGAACACTAGTTTTCATTGTTTTCACGCCACTTCCTACTCTCGGTCTTTTTATAGTTCAATCTCGCATCCATCTTGACCTCTTTGTTTCATTTAATATGTTTCTTTACTCTTCGTAATGAATTCCATACAAACCAAAATAATCCATTATATGACATTGAATTAAACGTCATGCTGTATTTCGGTTTGATTAAAACAGCAAAGTATCATCTGCAAAGGGGCTGTGTTAACTGTATTACTAGTGGAATATCTGGACGTACAAATGAAATACGGGTGAATGTAATGGGGACCCTTTGTGCAACACCAGCGAAGAACAGCCTGGGTGAAGAAATTAATGAGTTAATAAGTTCAGAAATGTGCGTTCAATAGAAAACGGGGATATAATTTTAAATAGGTATAATGGTATTTAATTTTTTCCTCAATTTGAATGTTAATCCATCGTGTAACACTCGATCAAACGCCTGGGCGACGCTGTCTGAAAAGTGAACATAAGATTGAAATGAAAAGGGAATTTGTTCCGTTTTTTTGACTACTGAGGCGTTGTTGAGTTGTCTATGAAGCTAAATTGGAAAGAAGAAAGCAAGTTGGTTTCGATAATGAATTTTTAGTCTTTTAATACAGTTTTTCAATATTTTGAAAAAATTGGATTGAATTAATTGGTCTGTAATTCGAAGAAGATTTAATTTTTGGCTTTCGAAGAAGTATAATTACAGGTGTTTCCAAGAATTAGATAATAGTCTAGTCGCAATGCAGGTTAAAAAATGTTGTTGAGGTAAAAAGTTCAGGAAGATTCAAGATGTGGAGGAAGATTCAAAACGTTTGCAGAAATATTTTCATGCAGTGATTTTTGCTCGGTAGTTTGTTAATTAATTCAAAATTTTGTTCGGTGAAATAAAAATTTCGATTTGATACATCAAATTTGGTGACTGCACAAATGTGTTATTGTACAATGTCCACTGTCATTTACAAATGCTGGTGAAAATGGTTTCAAAATAATCTGTTATCAATTCCTCTCAGCTCTACTCAGCTCAGAAATTGACTGTGCAATTGTTGTTACTTTTAATGACGAAATATTGGATGACTACCTAGCAATCGACGTGATGCTTTTCAAAGAGTTGAGCCCTGAGGATTAAGATTTCAAACTTACTTTTTGTAACTTTCGACTTGTAACACTGTAAAAGCATTGCGTACCAATTTAGTTAGATGATTTAATGTAGATTTCAAATGAGGAATGCGATGTTTGGTCTATAAACGTCTGTTTTTATTCTATTGAGATATTAAATTACGTAAATACCAGATAACTGAAACTTGAGAGCTTCTACGAGTATCAGTTAGCGAATGAGGTGAATAATTAATTTATTGAATTTGTGATGGCATTAGTAAACAAAAGAGTGTCTTGGTCGATATTGCTGAAGGTTTTGATTCAAAACGGAGGAGGAAGCAATGATAACTGATTTTAAAATATGCCAACTTATTTTGTCAATTTTATTTTGTTCCTTGCTCAGAAAGATAATTCACATTAAAGTAAAATATGTAGGTTCAAATAGCGCAATAATCTTTGGATTTAACTGCTATGCGAAAGAGGAAAGTTCCGCCTGGTTGATTTATTCGCATCCCCAAGAAATGTGTTATGTGTTTTGTGTTTATATCGTCAAGTAAGAAAACAGAAGCCTTGAGCTTGAAAATGTCCTGAAAACTTGTTGCAGTCATTTGTTATTAGGCGTTTTAAAGGCTCAAATTATCCCATAATTACCGTACTGAAGGTTGATAATTTTCTCTTTGTTTCTAGCGCAGGTGTTAATCGGAGAGATGATGACTAGTATGAAATACCGATTTGCCTAGAATTAGAACTCCACCTGCAGGAACATCCCTTGTCTGTCACATCTGTGACTTAAATAACTTTGAACAAAAAAGATTTGAAAGAAATTAAATAAGATGTATACACGTTCAGTTTTGGTCCTTGTATTTTAGATGAAAGTGAATTAATGCATGAAAGTGAAAACGAAGACACATAAACACAAATAATTAAATGAGATCTGTTTAAATATGATCATCTAGTTTTTGGTACCAAGTTAGAAAATGTTTTAATTCAAAGGTTTATTGAAATACCATAACATTCCAGGGTAAAATGTTAGATCATTGAAGCATGAAATTTTAAACATTATTCTGGAAAATAGAGCTAAGAACTGAGATTTTGTATTATTATTGTTATTAGGGCGATTAAATTGATTTTTAAAGAAGTTAATAATGTAAGAGGTTATATGCTCACTGAACTGAAAATTTCCATTTAAGTTGTTAGTTGAACAATTTGAAGAAGCATAATTAACATTGATTAAGGTGGAGGGAGATTTTGTGAACGAGTTGAGAGAATAAAATTAGGAATGTTATAATTGGGAGACAGGGAAAGAAATGTTTATCTTCGTAGGAAATAATAATAATAATAATAAAATAATAATAATATTGATTAGTTGCCTTGTCGTTTATGTTTAATTTAGAATTTGCAATATTATCATAGCAAGAACAAACATTCAATTCTACAATTGTCTGTGATCAATTGCTTTGTAATTGGTGCTTACTGGTATAAAATTACTCGGTTCCTACAGTCTTTAGTGAAGTGCCCATATTGAAGTACAGTGGATATTTCTATTGCAATAGTTTTGGTATGATTATAATCTTGGCATCTGACGTATGGTACCGGCCCAGGAGACGTTTTCTTTTCTAAACTAACAACTGCGCGACACAATCTAATTTGAATCCTGCCACTTACATTCTTTCGTGATTACCGTAGTCACAATGGGAATTTATGCCCTTTTATTATAAGTCTATTCTTTTAACAAATTGAAAGTTTTTCGATTTAAGTTCTGCAAGAATTTGCTCCTTAGTAAAGGATTGATGAATACATTTAATTGCAATGGGTACTTTTGTGATAATGCATCAGCATAAGTATAGAAAGACTTGTTAGTATTAAATGTACTAATCTACAAGTACTACACAAGAAATCTGTAGCCTTTACTGTTTTCTCTTTAATTTTATCCTTGAATTGTAACTCAATAGAAAATTCACTTTTGTTTTTTTAATAGGCCGTGAATTTTGGAGAGATTATCAGTGCCATACTAAAAACTGGGGGATTTATTTTATTTTTTTCTGAGCCTTGGAGATTTTGTAAGGCACTGAAGCTATTTTAAATGCAAATTGAAATTGCATTTTGATCTTCACTTTTTTGTCGGCGAATACGAGTCATTGTCACTACGCTATCTCTTAGAATAAAAAACTATAGCTGAAGAAACATTCATGAATTTACTTGCCTGAAGAGTTGATGTACCATCACTTATTGCTGGATCAGAATGAATATTTCGTTGGGAAAACGTTCCACTTCGTAGATAGAGTTCTGCAGCTGTCGAGATTTATCTATTAAATTTTTCTAGTTTTATCTATTAAAATGAGATTCAATATATGAGAGGTCAATATATTGTAATTCTGATATGCATTGGCCTACGCCAATGCATGAAGGCATGTCTGTAGTTAGTTTGAACTCTATGCTTTATAACACATTTTCTCACATACACTAGTCACAAAGTACTGAATAAGTTCTAGTTTATACAATCGTGGACAAAAGGCAGAACAACACTGCAGTGAAGGACCGAACCTTGACTGGTTTGGCTCTGCGGTGCGAGCGAAGACGGATAACGAAGTACTCGGCAGCCGTCGCAAGGAGAAAGGTGTGTTTCACATGGATGAATGCCTTATTGTACGTGGCGAGACTCAGGCCATGAGCCCTGCTCTTCCGTCTAACCACGCAAATTTCGATACGCTCCTTTCACCTACTAGGGAGAAGAAGGTGGGCGATGAAACAAGCAAGTTGAATTTAGCTCAGAGGCTTCATTTAGGCTTGAGGATCTTTACATGCAGTAAATCTACTAACATGGGACAGCCTGCTTTACTCTCCGAAGGAAGGCGTACGAAGGATTTTTCGCCTTAAAATCCACAGCTTGATTGGTTTGAACCCGCAGACTTGAGTACAACAGCCCGATACCGCTAACAACCGCTAACTGTTACACCATCGCCGCTAAATGGATACATTATGAAATAACATTATTATCTGAAACCTGGCATGCGCTATATATTATTAAAAGTGTTTTCTTGTTGGGCATTTGCACTTGTTTAGTTTAGACCTCTTGTATTATTGGTCGTTCTGTCTAGTAGACAATCTGTTGCATTAGACTAATACTAAGATAGACTTGCTGACACAAACATGTATCACCAAAAATTCACTACAAACTTATATACTAATGTAATATTCAATCACTCATTCAGATCATGTATGATCCAAGATATTCGTATTGAAAATGTTTCATTCAGTGAGTTAAATTAGTTCCTTAGGTTATAAACGTATTGTCCTTCTGCAAACATGCCACTTTCCACATGATACGCGCTTCAAACAGTAAGATCAGCTAAAGTCCATCTGTTACTCACTCTCCATTTCCTGTAACTCCACACCCTTTGTTAATAGTACTATTTCCACGACAACACACTCAAGTTCAATTCGTCAAAGCTCCGTTGTCAAAGTTCTACTCGTTAATTCTCTACTCATTAAAATTCTATTCGTTAAAGATCTACGTTCATTTTCGTTGAAGAGAGGAATAAAATATTTGTTTGTTTAGACGTCTTTAAATTCCAGAAAAATTTAATTGAAATGTTTGATTACGGCGTACAATAAATTTAAAATCATGTACAAAAATTAAAAGTGATTACGAAAATTAAAAATTTTCAAACCCATATTGCATACAAAACTTGACGTAATTAAAAAACAAAATTTTTAAAATTGAATTAAAACACTATTATATTCACTACTAACCCTCGTTCCAAAAATCTTTACTGACTAGGGCAAGGGGTTTTCCATTTTAATTCCAATTTCTGTTCATTTTGTTGAGAAAGGTGTTGTTTTTCTCTGATTTTCCTACGTTTAAGATCTGTGATATTTAATCAAAACTATTCACTATTTTTTCAAAACTAGCACCAAAAAAGACTTATTTTCAAAAGCAGGATTAGATAGGATTAAAATAGAATCTCTATGTTTTAAATTTTGACCCTTTTGTTTTATGTTTGCTTTCAATTAACTGAAAAACTTAGCATTTTTCAGCTTCAGTTCGGTTAGATGTTTGAAACAACCAATTACGGTAATGCGGTTGAATTTACGAACTCTATAGAAAGGAGATCACGTTTGTACACCTTTCCATGTAAACACATTTTTTACTCCGAAACTTTGGACAACTTCAGAATGTTCCTTTTTTTTCCCGGATTCCGGTTTTATTCATTGCTTGTTTAAAAAAAACCTGATTGTTCAGGTATTATATTTCACAATCGTGTATTAGGTGGCTACATAGCGTTCCCGGATTTTGCGTAAAGATGCCCAAAACTAATACAAATTCCTGCACTTTGTTTGCGTGTTTAGAGGGAAAATCTTGAAACAATATTAAATTTACAATGATTATTTGAGTACACCCTGTCCGGGCCCTGTCCGCGCCCGCCCCGCGCCCCGTCCGCGCCCGTCCCGCCCCCCGTCCGCGCCCCGTCCTGCGCCCGTCCGCGCCCGTCCCGCGCCCGCCCCGCGCCCGTCCCGCGCCGTCCCGCCCCGTCCCGCGCCCGTCCTGCGCCCCGTCCGCGCCCTGCCCCGCGCCCCGTCCGCCCCCGTCCCGCGCCCGTCCCGCGCCCCGTCCCGCCCCCCGCCCCGCGCCCCGCCCCGCGCCCCGTCCGGCCCGTCCTGCGCCCGTCCGCGCCCGTCCCGCGGCCCCGCCCCGCGCCCGTCCGCGCCCCGCCCCGCGCCCGTCCTGCGCCCGTCCGCGCCCCGCCCCGCGCTCCCGTCCGCGCCCGTCGCGCCACGTCCGCGCCACGTCCCGCGCCACGTCCCGCGCCCGGTCCGCGCCCTGTCCTGCGCCCCGTCCGCGCCCGTCCGCGCCACGTCCCGCGCCACGTCCCGCGCCACGCCCCGCGCCACGTCCCGCGCCCGTCCGCCCCGCCCCGCGCCCCGCCCCGCGCCCCGCCCCGCGCCCCGTCCCGCCCCCCGTCCGCCCCCCGTCCGCGCCCGTCCGCGCCCCGTCCGCGCCCCGTCCGCCCCGCCCCGCGCCCCGTCCGCGCCCCGTCCCGCCCCGTCGAGTATACGTTCGAGTGTCCTTGAGAAAACCCGTGAGGGCAATGGGGCCAATTATTTTTCAGAAAATTCAATTTTCCAAGAATCCGACTAATCGGGAGCTTAGAGCACCCCAGCTGAAGCGGCCTGATGGTGGGGAGATACCTGGTTGTGGGAAAAAGCCTGCAAGCCAACGTAGGTCGACGCCAGCCAATGGGGAAAAGGCCATTCACCCCCCGCGATAAAAACGCTCACTCATTTGCTGCTAGTGTTTTGCGCTAATCAATTAATCCAAGAATCCAGGATTACAATGGATCCCCGCTGGTCAAAATGTTTCCATTTCTAAAATAACCAATTATGTTGTAAATATATGACGGCACGGCTGTAAATCCAAACCTTAACTCCTCACCTTCAAAAGAAGCTAACAAAAGTTTCATCGATATTGTTTATTTCTGAGAGCTAATTGAGGATAACTGAGACCCTGTGTCTCTTATATTAAAAGATAATGAACAATTGTCTCAAAACCTTGGAAAAAAGCGGGCTCTCCATCATCTTTTCCCCTGGGTTTTTATTGGCTCATCTGGTGGCTCCGAAAACTTTAAGGTTGTTTATGACGAAGAAGATAGATAGGCGGAGCCATCACAGGCTGGAGAAGGATAAAAATTGAAACTCGGCTTTCGCTTTATGGTTTCAAGTTCGAGGCCCCAGTCTTGTTGCAAAATTGGTCTTTGAAGGGATCGTAATAATCTCCTTGGAAGAATTCCTTCATTATTTTTAATCGCTTCATTGGCATTTCCAACTCTTGACTCCACGTCAGAAATATTTAGCCCAAACGGAGAGGGCGGACGGCGGACGGGTGCGAACGAGGACGAAGGGACGGACGGACGGACGGACGGACGAACAGAGAGAGAGGGGGACGATTTTACGGAAACGGGGGGACGGACGGACAGACGAACAGAGGATGGAAACGGACGAAGATGAAAGGACGGTCGGAGAGACAGATAGATGGAAAGACGGACGGGCGACAGATAGATGGGAAAAACGGGCGGGCAGACGATAGATGGAAGACGGACGGAAAGATAGATGGAAGACAGAC
>CAXIVR010000534.1:0-63816 GCA_964035755.1 Teleogryllus oceanicus
GTTTTGGGGTTTTTTTGCCCTTTGTTTAGATGGACGTATCACCGGAATATTCTCTCTTCTCTGTCAAATCGAGAGGTTCCCTCATTCTAGTTTAACACTTTGGGAAATGTTGGTGGTTCTGTCGAGAAGGAACGCACGCGATTTTTGTTATACTAGACATATTTTCTAACGCTATATTGTGATATTTTAAACGCCAAAGCAAATGCAAGTTAAACTATGCCATAGCTAGCAAATATCCTGCATTCAAAATGGGAAGGAAAGATTCAGAAACTGAAAGCAAAATTTGTGTAGCTGGAACAAACGTGTCTATTTCAAATTAAGATTCATTAGTTTTTAATGTAGTTAGTTTTGTAGTACTTAACATCTGTCAGAAAACACCCATAAAAATACAATGTAACATGTACACTGTGTCAGAAATTACATCGTTATTTAAAATATATAGGCTGTCCTCTTTTTCACAAGTGTCCTCCTTTTTAAGCTCTTGTTCTCCTTTTCATCAAAGAGGATCTGATTACCCTAGACCAGGATGTCAATTGCAAGGCCTCAAGGGTCACAACTAAACCTTTCATATGGTTGCGGGCCATATTACAGTACTCAGGCGATCTACATCTGACTTCCTCATTTGATGATTTCAGCAGTTCGCCCAGCTCTAAAAGGGAAGGAACGTGTGTCCTGTGCTGTGTTGTCAGGTCGTACCATGGACACCGGAAACACTTTAGGATAATTTGAATTTCAGAATTTACTAGAAAAATGTCTTAAATATAAATTTAACCTATTTTACATTACGGAGTTTGGATCCGCAAGGCGCGTACGCTACGCGCGCAATGTTCTTGCCCGATATGGATGAAAGGAACTTCATTTATGGCTATAAACCTTTCGCTACAAATAAATTGCCCGAGCCGCCAGTGGGACCACCCTACCTTACACCAACCAAAAAATAACACGATGAGGGTGTAATTGAAATAAAATATGCAACTTTTTTAAAAAAATGCTTCATGGTTTTCAATGGCTTGCACACTATTGCAAATATGCATAAGACTTACAGTCCACTAGCACCTCATTTTATTTTGTATTATACTTTTACAGTTTTCAGTTGACTCACATTAATTACGTAACGCTTGCCTCACTCCTTATTTATGAAAGTAAAATAAATTATATAAGGGTAAAAAATTGTATTAATTTTATTTGTATTATATATTAAATTTATATTTAATATATACGAATATATCCGTAAATTAGTACAGATACATTCTTTTCATTACACTTAAAATAAATATACTTATATTTGTAGTTTCTTTTCGCAGACATCACCATCGATGTATTATTGTGAATTTAGTTTCGTATAACGCGGAGTTAATAAGAACAGAAGACTGACTTACGGGGAATTTGTTGTACCCGTCGTCCCGGATTTCCCGCGTAAACCTCTTGTACATGAACGCACAGCAAGTACTGCTGAGAGTACCTCGAATTCTGTGCAGCCAGTGAGTATACACATTAGAGGCATTGCATCTTCGCGATCCTGCTCGCTCCGTACTCGTTCAGACATTCCGTACCAGTATAATATTCGAGTCCCGCATACTCGAGATACGTACTAAGCGTGACTGGGAAGCGTTCTCGTAATGCTTTGAGACATCGACAGAAAAAACTTCCATCAGACGCGTTTCATTTCATAAGTTATTATGAAAAAGTGCATCTAGAGGACATATTACAAACATATACAAATGTAGTTTACGCCTATATTTTTCAGGAAACCAAGACTAAAGTTAAAGTGAACTCCTGCCATCTTCGAACATATCAGAAGATCACTGCAGTCACAAATAGATGTTAGTAGTAGAAAGATTTATTTTATTTTATTTATTTATTTTACGTCAAAAGAAACAGTTTAAAACTGCGTACTTGACTGCTATGGGAAAGAAGTGAATTGTGTGCATTTTCAAAATTCACATGATCCTACACTAAGTCGCCCTTACTACTTAAATTTTAATTTGAAAGGAAAAAAAACAAAAACTCCATATAATAAAATCTATTTTCAAAATAAATGGCAATAAATTTTTAAGATTTTGAAAGGGAGAAAAAACAAAAAAAAATCCCATATAATAAAATCTATTTTCAAGAATAAATAAAGCAATAAATTTTGAATATACAAAATGGCGCAGTATACTAATTAGGAATTTCAGAAAAGATAGCAAAAGTTATATCTGGGAAACGGATCATTAAAACTACAAAGTAAACTATTTTATTTATTTCGATATTATTAAATTTATCTTCGTAAGTAATGCAAAGAAGTTTCATTGAATTTTAAAATTTTAGATATTTTAATATGGTAATTTTATTAATATTTTAATCCTGATATTCATAAGACCTTCGAAAATAAATCAATAAAACATGACTGACATACTTAAATCATACTTAATCTGCAAAATAAAATATTGTGTAGCATTACTTTTAATTCTAGAAATCTTATTTACAATCTTAATAATATAATACAAAATAACTATACTTCACTTATACAGAAATAGCAATAAGTAATAATTATAATACAAAACAAAAACATAAGTATAGTTAAATTCCCTTTGCCAAATATTTTACCATTCTTAAAACAACTGCTTAGAAGGGAATTGCAAATGTTAGGCGTGCAAGGCGCGACGGCCGTAGGATGCTCTTTGCCAGATACCGGAAATAAGATAACCTACAGGTCACTAATCGAAAGATAGGCGACCTTTATAAGGCAATGGCCAGAACTTACGAAAGGATGCTGTTTCCGCATATCACTATTATGGCAATGACCAATTCATTTCTTGCTCACTGCCTGCACCAAATACTAAAATACTAAAAAATACATAAATACTAAAACCAAAATGCTCCTCTCTAAAAAATCCTCTCTAGTAATAAGCACTCCACAACTAAATAGATTCTATGAAAACATGACATTTACAGATAAATTATCCTTTAATGAAATATACAAAATATGGTCCTATAATTACAGGAATATGCACCTACTAGGAAAAATTAGCCGAATATGCACTAACATATTTCATCCTAGCATCAGCCCCAAATGCTCAAGAATTTCACCTAGACTGCCCTGGAAGCAACAGAAAAAATATGCAAAATCATAGAAATCTACTCCTTACTCATAGGTTTCTTAAATTTTGAAGAAATTACATAAAAGTAATGTACTTTTATTCAATTACAGTAAATAAAAAAAGACTCAAAGCTTATAATTTTTTGACTAGACATTGGGTGAATATAGTGATGCATTATCAAGATCATCTGCTGATATTGAATAATACATTATACTACATGCTGCATACATAAGCATTAATATCATACTAATGCAGCGTGCCTGTATAAGTTGATCCAACTTCGTGCATGAATTGAAGTATTGAACAGTATTACAGAATTAAATATTCACTTATTTATTTGTAAGTAAACACAATGAAACATATTTACTTCACAGCATTTTATTACTTAAACAATACGCCAAAGCAAATTCTAGACACCCAAACTTAGTGGAAAAACAAAGCTAATATTCAAAGTATCAACCCATAATAGCTAAGTAATAATAATAATTAATAAAGAAGAAGAAAGAAAGAAGAAGAAGAAAGAAAGAGAAGAATAAAGGGGCTCAGAGAGGTATGACTCAAAGCCATGGCCCAACAAAACACAACTCCTCTCTCACCCCTTCACCCTGTTAAGTCGTACGGAAACTCATTCCAAAGTTGTATAGTAGCCTCTTCAGCGGAATGGGGTCATGATGGGGCTACTAGAAGCAATCAGTTAGGCCCATCGCGGTAGTTCAGATCATCAGCGCTGGATCCGGACCTGGGGAGGCGGTGGAGGAGACCAAACTCGGTCAACTTAGCGGCTCCTGGCCGGAGTAAGTAAAGGCTAGGATGGGCGGCAGAAGGCGCCATTCACAACCCTACCCATTCATATGGAGAATGAACCCTGAAATTCTGAGGATGAGTACCGCTGCCTGGTAGGCATGAGGCTGACTGGGCTAGCGCTGCTCTGACAGAATGCAAGCCAGTAGTGGTGTGTTGTTACGGACAGGCAGGCACACACAGGACTAGATCTACCTACAGCCGACAGAAGCAACACTGCAAGGAAATGTCTCAGTTGCACCTGCTGACAGTGTTTCTCAATGCATTACTCAGGACCACTCCAAGCCCAGGCCTGCCAGAATAGGAGGATACAGTGGACCGATGAAATGAATGAAGGTATCGTTCAGTTATATCTACGCATCTACCGTTGCAGAGAGCATCGTATCATAGGCGGAGCTACAAATCTGCACTATGCAACTACCCTCATCTGTCGCATTTAACGGAGACAGAATGTTGCTGACCGTGGGCACTAATCCTACAAATCCGGAAAATGTAAGTCAGTCCGAAGACCAAAATAAAGTGAAATGCAGGCAGAATCCCAACCTCAGCCACAGAACCTTATATCATTGCAGAGATCTGGCCAGTCAGGCCCTGATCTCACAGCCCCAATAGTAAACTGAAATCTGAAATCCCGAAATGGAAACGGCGAAGATACCTGAGTAGGAGTTTAAAATCAAAATATCAATTGGCAGCAGTGATTTGAAAGGCAGAAGCCTCGCTACAGACTAAAGTTTAATCTAGCTGCAACTCAGAAAAGAAAGCTAGCATTGCTGAGTAAGAAATAGCCAGATGTACAAATAATGCCTATAAGTGTAGAGGAATTAAAACATGCCTAGATCTACATTCTGTCATCTATTGGGTAGCCGTAGCAGTAATGGAATGAATGGCAGAAAGATAAGGTAGAACTGACCGCCACAGAAGTTAGTGGCAAGAAAGATCCACCATGGAAAATAAGACTGCAGAAAGAAAAAGGTGAAATCAGATTCTGATCTACGGTAAGATATTTTGCAGTATTCATGAGGTGGTTCCTGTGGAGGAGATAACCGTAGGAGGCGCAGTGACGATTCGGAGGCGTATTAAACTATCTCTCTCGCCGATCACGAGATAGGAAGACCAAGGATTTATACGAATACTTGATTCTCGTGAGTTTAAAATCTGAGTTATATACTCTGTTTGCCAATCACTGCGTTTTATGAACGGCAGTGTCTTCCGTGAGGACTGTGAAGATGCTCTAAATTCTCTTTTCTTCGAGGGCAGACTTTGCTGCCTAATTCAGCTATTTCGTTTCCTCTGTTTCCACGTGTCAGGACCCAACAAAATACCAAAATATGGTAAGCGGACCAAGAGATGCGTTTGCTGTTGGATGAGTCATTGTCAGTAGGTCACAAGACAAAGAAGGAGATGGATTCAAAGAGAGCTTTTGAATCACCCCAGATCACTGCTTTCTTTAGTGACATCAGTCCAGCAAATTTAAGTGCCTCCGGAAGCGCCATACTTCTCTGCAGTATAGACCTTACTTTGAAAGTCTAGTCGAAAACCTTGCGTGGTCTACTGCAGTAGAGGCACATCCCTTTGCTGTTTGGGAAGGAGCCATCAGTGTAAATAAAGTAATGGCCAGGATATAGATTTTATCGCCTCAAATTCCGATAAGAATGTACTGCAGAAGTCAAGGATTTAGGAAAGGTTAGACAGTCCTAAGATCTATTATCGGCCTATATTATTAGTTTCAAGGGAGCAAAGGTTTCAGAGGTTCTAGGGTTAGGCAGTTTTATATGGAGCTTCTGCTTAGGGCATGCGGAGACGGTGCAGGGGATGAGGTGTGGTCTAAGCGCATATGAAGTCAGGTGGGTGGGATGGAGGACTGATTGACGCGAGAGATATCAACATTGGATAATTTCGCGCCATAAGGCAATCGAATATCCACCAGCCTTCGGCTCAGGGATGGTTCTCAGCCTCGGCCAGAAGGCATTCGATGCGACTCGTGCAGTGAGCGCCTGTATAATCCTTATACAGTATTGTATGGTATTTAATGGCCGGAGGGTTGATGGAGACGGCCAGCACTAACCATCCGTAATCCAAGATAGGGCGGATGAGGAGTTCCTATACAAACGCAGTAGACAAACACGATCTGCGCCCCAAGAGCTACCAGTAAAGTGCGAAGGAGATTCATAGGTGATACACATGGCCCTGCCAGTTTACGGATGTGTTTTTCGCCAAGTTGGAAGCTCTTGTCAGATGAGTCAAGGAAGGTTGCAGATTCAACGAATGGAGCTACTGTCCTCCAAAAAAGAAAAAGGTTAGAGGTGATTATGGAGTGATGGATTCTACCAAGGAAAATGCATGCAAGTGGTTTTGAGAGTGAGAACTTGAATCCTGTTTCATCGCTCCATTCTGCAATTTGTTGAAGCACAAGTTGTAGAATTTGTCCTCAATAAATTGCACACTCTTGGAGGAGCAAAAGGAAATTGCAAAATCTTCAACGAACAGTGATGCTTCACAGGCTCCCGGATAACTGATGCACAATACTATTAATGCAATGGCAAACGAGTGACGCTCAAAATCGATCCTAGAGACGCCGTTTTCTAACTGTTGACTAGAATAACATCCTTAGGCAGACGCGGAAAGATCTTGATGAAAAACCTACTAAAACAAAGGCCGTCCCTAAGGCCCCAAGAATGCAAGGTGTAGAGAATGCAATGCCTCCAGTAGTGTCATACGCTTTCTCTATATCAGAAAGGTGCTACCAGGAGCTGACGTAGCACAGAAAAGTAGAATCTGCGTAGTGAGGGTCGCTAAGTAGTCCATAGTTGCCTATGCTTCCTAGAGAGCCACATTGGAGAGGTATAAATAGGTTATTTTTGTTCCAGGAACCCAGACCAGACGTGTATTTACCATTTCGCTCTAAAGCACACACACAGCTTGCAGGCCGAGATTGGAGCAATGGCAGAGGGTTATTCTGTCCTTTTTCCTTCTTTAGGGATTAGGAGAACAATGGCCTCACATAAAGTCTTAGTAGTGCATCATTCCAGCCAAATCTTGTGCCAGAAAATGCCGAGGGAGAGAAAGGGCAGGCATTTCAGGAAGTCTTCAACATTTGGTTATGAATCTAGTCTGGTCCTGGAGCCAGAATCTCGCACAAGCAGGGCGCCAGTTCGTCCATGGAGAAGGGAACATTTGTAATCTTCCTCCACGCGATCGGAAGTCCCAATTATAGTTTCCATTTTCTTTTCGTGTTTGAAGTCAGAAGAGATAGTGTGTTTGGAGCTACAGGTTGTTTTGTAATGAGAGGCCATTTCTTGGCAATTTCTTGTGGAGAGAGTTAAGAGATTGCCATTTACCGCATCCCTGCGATAGACGGCAGAGGGTCTTCCACCGATCTGTCGGACCTTTCTCACACAGAGTTTAGGGGATGAACGGCAAGAGGTGACAAGATGGAAGCTCTCCAGGACGCAGCCTTGCGCCCGTATCAAATTAACCTAGCTCTGGCTCAGGATCTTTTATAGTTTATTAGTTTTTTCCATAGTTTGGGGACCTACTAAGTTTTGCCAATGCCCTCTTCCGATCCCGGACCCGCGTTGGCACAATCAGCGTTCCACCATGGCACACGGAGTGTGTCGCCAGCCCGACGACTTCCAGGATGCAAATGAGGCAGCATGAAGGACGGCGTTAATAAAATGGGCAACCATAGCATCGATGTCATTGGGCAGTTTTCGATATTCGTAATTCTTTCCCAGATATTTCCCACAGCTCAGTGGATTAGCCACCGGGAAGGCGAAGCAACGTTCAGATCAGGAATATCGAGCAGCCCAGACTAGGAAAAGTCCACTGCCATAAGGTCGCCAAGGATAGTCACTCGAGATTGTAAACAGGAGGACTACAGAGCTAGTCCACAGGCAGGAATGTGTTGACTGCAGTAAAATGTACTTCCTTAAATTTTAGGAGAAATTAAGTTTGGTTATCTATGATATTTTCAAGTAACCTGCCCTCTCATTGTTTGACAACCAGCACTTTTAGGCAGGATTATGGGCGTTAAGTCCCCACAATGAGAAAGTGTAGGCACCTGAGGCACATCTTCAGTTCTTTTTGCGGCGACTTGTCCGGGCGGGATATAAGCATTGCAAATGGTAGCAGAAGAAGTTGTTTACACAGACGCAAGATATCTGCAGAGTGGTTCGTATGTGTTTCTTTCCCGATGCAAAGTCTGTGATAAGTGGCGCTCGCCTGTGACGCAGGCCATCGATATACGTCTTGCCTGTAGCAGCAAAGCCGCGTAGGAAGGATTGCTCCAGAACGGAGATGTGTTTCCTGCGGGCAGATAACCACGGTCTATGTATGGAGCATTATTGCTTCAATTCGTCCAAAGGGTGAGAAGCCATTTATATTCCATGATAGGAGAGCCATGATTCTAGTTCTTAGATTTTTGTAGTTCCTAGGGTGGGTTATGTATCAGGTTTCTTTTTCTTCTTTTCTTTCTTTTATTTGGACAGTAATGAAGCGGTTCATGCGGAGTTCCTCATTCCGGCAGAGTCATCTGACTACTGCTGGAGAAGTCATGTGTTGGACACCACGGTCCTTGAGACAGGCGACATAGATGTAAGAGGGCCTGTCGACCTCGAAGCTATCTGGATGTTGCGTGTTTTGTTGAACTATTCCCCCCATAGTTTTTGTTTTTCCGATTTTGTTTCAGGCTGGACAAAGGGATTTGGTAATGGCATCTCCGCCGGTATCATCAAAGGACACCTGGCAGGCAGCATCAGCGCAAAGAGGCTTTAGGCGTTTAGTTTTCATTGACTTTCTTATGTTGACCCACAATTATCAGCGAAACTTATTATGTCCAGGGTTTCGCGTCTGAAGTAGCAACGTCGTGCCTCCGGAAAGAGAGCTTTCTCAGAACCTGATCTTCTGGATCTCTTTCTCTTAGGAAAGATAGGCACTGGATTTGGAATTTGGGGATGTTTTCACTACAGTTTACGCACTTTGCATCCTGGGCAATTAGAGTCACTACAGGCTCCTTCCACAGCAGGCGCAGACTGCGGCACTCAGCCCAGCGGGTGCATGCAAGCGGAGCCTCTGGCATTTAAAACAGCGCAGAGGTTTGGAACATGCTGCCCTGTTACAGGAGATTATAGAAGCTGCGATATCTTCTCTGGTAGGGCCGGACGGTCAGAAGGTCAGAATCAGAGTTGAGGAGTAGGAGTAGGTACCCCATTTACTCTCCGCTGAATCCTGCGTCTGACACACCATATGGCTCGAAGAGGCTTTCAAATTTTCTTCCGATTCAGTAGAGAACTCTTCAAGATTAACCACACACTTTTAGCAAGTCAGGTGGGCGAGATACTTGCACCTGGAGGCCGGCTATTTCTTTGAGGTCAAGGATCTTGCTGATCTATTTCGTCAGAGCGACATTCAAAAAGGATTATGCCATTTTCTCTGACAGGGACAACCGGCTGAAATTTATCAAACTTTCCAATTTCTAACAGGATTTGATTGGGCTGACACTCTTATAGATTTCATTTTCTTTTTACTTGACGCGATGAAAGCCCACAGGGCAAGTAGGTCTGTCAGCTCATTTAAAACTCTCGATATTTACTGATTCGCAACAAATCTCCTCTTCCTTATGGATGAGGGCAGGGGAGGTAAGTTTTTATCCATTAAGGGATATCAGATTCATCCCCATGGTCCCCACCCACCACAGGCCCAACAAGGGGACACTCCATCCCCAGAGTGCCAGGGTTGCCACGGGGATATAGTGAGAGGTACCCTAACCGCTGCACCACGTAAGATCCTCGCTCACCCTGGAGTTCAGTACAAGATGTAGTCAAAGTCAGTTTGATCAGGAGTGGAATTTAGTTTCCGACCGCGCGTCTAGAAGAGTCCGTAGCCAAAGCAAGTGTATTGAGACCTGCAACGAATTTCCCCAAAATGCGTAGAGCACATATCTAGATGCCAAGAAAGTAGCTGAGAGTAGTGCAGAACAGACAGGCCCCTCAACCGCCAAGGACAACACAGGTCGCCATGCATGAAACACATGGAGTGGGCGTTCCCAGCATACAGAGAGGGCCAGTGAGAATGGGAGAAGAGAGCAGAGAGAGAAGACAGGATGGTATAGAAGAATGATAATGTAAAATGGGAAAGAAAAAACGGGTGTGAAGAGGAATGCTTGGAGGCCCTCTTTCGTATCCCCCCACCGTCAGGAACGTGGACCCAGCCCACCTCGACGGGAATCTGGAGTTCGAATTAAAAGGTTTTAGGAAATGTAAAATTACACATCTCGCATACATGGATGATGACAAATTATACTCATGTTCGGAACGTGGACACAGAAAACTATTGAAATCACTGATAAATTCTCAACGATGCAGGAATGCAACTGGAAACTGAAATGCAAATCCAACGCATAAAGGCAGCAAACTCATAAAGCAATGTGTTAAATAACAGGACCGTAAATGGAGCATAACAGCCAATAAGCATAAATGGCTTTTACAAATGCAGCCAGGATACGGCAAAAATCTAACAATGGCCACACAAATTAAAGAAAAGAACTGAAGATGAAGTTTGAACGTCGACTGAAAGCGATATTTGAAGTCCCTCTCTCAACTCAAAATATCACAGCGGCCATCGCACCTTTATAATGCCAGCGCTTACATAGCATTATTAAATAGACCAAGACAGACATCAGAGACCATCAGAAGATCGATCAGAGTACAGTTGGCGTTTGAAGTACCATCATCCAGTGACTGTAAACAGCGTGTCACACTGCCAAAGAGAAAAAGAAAGAGAAGTACGAGGTAGCCATAAATCTCAAATCTGCATATTAGACAAATTGATCATTGAGAATTATTTAGAGGAAATAAAGCCATGACATTGCAGCTTCATGGAAATTTGCAGTCTCAACTTCACATCATGATGTAGTTCAACAAGCCAGATGATAATTACACCTCTGGACCTTGGAGACGACGCCGTCTGCAGCCATCTTGTGGGACAGAATAAACTAATGGAAGCAGAAGTCACTCCACGGTGTACCCAGTAGCAATAGCCAATCAAACTGTAGACGCTTGGATATATCGTACAAATGGCTCACGTTAGAGGTGCTTATGCCCAGAGTGAGGGCTTATTATGGCTATACAGGATCAAGAAGTAGCAGCAAAAACTACCAAAAATACATTATAAAGTATAGGTAGTAAACATTGACTGCTCCAGATATGGCCCAAGGCCCCAGAGCAATAAAGCACATATTGGCAGGCTGCAGTATTGCACCGAACCAGACTCCAAACCTACCTGTATACCTGGGCTCGTGTGGCCAGCTAGCTCCAGGAAGCATATAGATTCTAGAAATATGGATGGTGGACGGATTTGGCTACGTGATTAATTAAATAAATATTATTTGAACACAAAGTGAACTTTAATAAAATAATTAAAACTTTGGAAGACAAAATCAGGAGTCTGAGCTCAGGAATAACCGATGCCTCTAATTCGCTAATTTTACCGCTCTGAAGTTAGTACATTGAAAACCCAACGTTATAGAAGGCGCGGCGAAGGCACTTCCTGGAGGTTGACTACCAACCCTGGATAAAGTTTTTATTTTAAATAAACATTACCTGAAGGGGCGTGATGGAAATTTTACCCGCAGCTCGACAAATCAATTGCACAATCCGTTGCAATGCAGGCCCGCTGGGGTGAACAACCTCCACAGGTCGCCGAACACCTCCGCCAGACGGCGTGTCTCGAAGTGCAGGAGTCACTTGTATCGCGTCGGCGGCGGCGGCGGCGCGCGGCGGCGGCGGCGAGTGGCGCAGTGTATTACGGCGACGACGGCGGCGGCGACGTGATCACAGCGAGTGGTGACGACAGCTCCACAACTCAGGCGTCCGACGGCGTGTAGTCGTCACGTAACGCTGACCTGCTACGCGGGCGTGATCGGCAGAGATAAAAACGTATACTCGATTACTCACAACGCACGGTAATCACATCTAATCGTTCATCCCCCGATAAGTGATAACCGGAGAGGAGCTACTCGTCACCAATTCAAGGTGGCGGGACAATGCGCTATCACCTTCTGGCACTGCGTGCTCGGCGTCAGCGCTCTCCTCTCCGCCCATTCTGCTCCTTTCTGTTCTGCGCTCAGCTTGCATGCCAGCGCTCACAAACCTTTTCCCCTCCAGTTTCCCAAATATTTCTCGAGATTTCAGGAGAGATTTTGCCAAAACGTGCTTCCATTGGTAGAAAAATTTCTAAATCTTAACTAATTTTGTCCAATCAAGCATGTCTTGCCAGGTGTGTCAGTGGAATTTTCCATAATGCATCTCACTTTGCACCACTTTTAGTAAATAATCGCAGGTGGTCTATCCGGAGTCTCAGACTGTGCAGCCACCCAGCCACAGCTAGATCCCGGGGAGAGCCGTGTTGACGTTGGAGAAAGTAAACAGAGCCCCCGCCCGCCTGGCATAAAGTATCAGCGCGGATGCAGCTGGAAGCCAGAACAGATTAACAAATCCGGCGGTTACAGGAAAAGACGCAAAGGCATCCAGCACGCGTATTGCGCAACATTTTGGATTATCCGAAGTACAATATTGGTATCGTTACAGTATGTGCACCTACTGAATATAAATTGAGGCATGACAGCGTGGGACCGTTATCACGCCTGACTCGCTAAGATGTGGTCTCCTGTCAGATAATACACCGTACCACAGAGCGGTCCTAGAATGGATCTACAAACTATGTGGAACCGCAGCATTCTAACTTAGTTAAAACAGTCCCATCACATGCATTGGATATTTACCATCTGGAGACAAAGCCAAAAGATCTGGTTTATAGACTTGGCCGTTATAGACACCAGCAACATCATGACAACATACCCAGACGAAGTTAGGCCAAATATAGAGAACTGACCCCAGAGCTGTAGAGAGAGGGAATGGGCTCTAACGCTTGCCAAAATTATACCCATAGTATTGTCAGCCACCGTCATTGAAGAAAGGTCACCATCAAAGGCGTTGGAGGGTCAGACATCAACAAAAACATAATGATTTATATTCAGAAATCAGTACTGATCAGTACCAGCTCTGGTCAGAAAATACACAGGTGAAAACATGTAAATGCTTAGGATAATAATTTCTATAATTGATAATTAAGTAATGATTATCTATTGATATTTTATATCCCTTTATAATTTATTTGATAGTAATATGTTTGTGTTCTATTGCTGTGACATCATTATGTAATCATGCTCTGATTGATATCTGTTTGATTAAACAATACAGAAACTGTGAATAAGAGATACTACTACTACTGCTGCTGCTGCTGCTGCTGCTGCTACTGCCACTGCTACTGTTGCTACTGCTGTTACTGCTGCTGCTGCTACTCTGCCTGCTACTACTGCTACTACCACTGCACTTTTTGAGAGGGAATCTTAAAGACTGCTCTTTGCAGGAGTTAGTTTTCCACCAGCTAAAACCCTTGCCCGTTTATCCACAGTCCATCCTGGAACTGCTAGGCGCATATCATCAGGATGGTGCTTGTCTTGGTATGGTCTATTCTTGTCACCATCTTGCTTGTTTTTCTCTTTTTCTGCATTACTGATTTTGAAAAAAATTTCATATGTGCCAGTTATTCAGTTCTCAAGCGTACCTCTAGCCTGCCTGGTTCAACTTTCCTCCTATGCAGTTGGCCAGGTCATATCTCTGTTTCTCCCAGCGAGGCAGAAAACGTGTTCTGCTGTGTCTCTATCTTGACAGTATATACGGTGTCATCTAGTGATTTACCAATTTTTGGCGTACTCATGAATTGTCCGCGACCTGTCAGTATTTGGGCCAAAAAACAGTCAAGTGGCGAAATCTGCTCTTATACCATTTATCAATGTCAGGATCAGTTGCTTTTGTCCATTGTGCAGCGTGCTCTGTGTTTATTCACCGTTCCTGCCATTTGTGCATGATTCTATTCCTAGTTTTTGCCGTCATCAGAAGTTTCCACAGTTGCTCTCGTAGACAAGACCTTTCCTCAATCTGGAGATCAATGGGTATAAGGCACAAAACGCAGAATTCAGATTCCGTCAAAAGAATTTCTGAGAAAGTTGAACTCTGATTCAAACAAGCAGCGAAAGTCAACATAAATGCTGATTTTAAAATCATACTGGACAACCAATGGCTAAAACCAGTGGATTCGATGAATCTGGATCATGGATTAAAAGTATTAAATAACACGAACCTGCCCCAAAATGAATTTAAAGAAATGCTAAAAACATTGCAGGTGCCATAGGAAAGACTCAAAATTAGAAATCTCCTGGACAGATAGGATGAAATTTCTGGTTAGTACTTTACTCATGCTCATGAAAGCATTGCACGCTGTCTCACTGAAGTGCTCAAATAACCTGATAAAATGCCTATCTGGGTAGAGGGATATACTAATCTTCAAAAGTAGACAAACTCCAATGAATTATAGACCAATAACATGCTTATCAACCGTATACAAGCTCTTCAGTTTCTGTTATTAGTGAGAAAGAGTACACACCTCCACTGTGCAAATAATAATATCTTTTGAAGAACAGAAAGGTTGTATTAAAGGAAACTATAGGATATAAACATCAACTCATCATTGATTCTATGGTGTAAGCAAAGCTCAAACAAAGAAAGCTCACATCTGTTACAGTGATTGGCCAAGCTTGCGGCTCCGTTTCCTCTGGAAATTGCTAAACAAAGTACTGAATATATAAAATCTGTCCAAATGTAAGAAATATTCTTAATATCTAATGAATAAATGACTTCTAGATGTACGATTCCAAGGTAATATCTTGGAAAAGCTGATCATCGAGTATATTTCAGGGCGATTCCTATCAGCACTATGGTTTGGCTAGCTCTATACCCCTCAACTCTCTTGAATAACACCTAAATGTAGATTAGACATAGAAAAACACAAAAAGACTAACCCATTTACTGTACATGGATGACTAAGCTCTACACTTAAAGAGCATGATAAATTAGAATCCTTATTAGTGTAGCAAAAATGTTCAGCGATGACATCGGAATGATTCGGTCTTGATAAATGTAGTATAATAAATATTTATAAAGAAATGTACAAACACAAACAGGAAATTTTCTAGTGATATTAAACGGAATGCCACCTGAAGAAACATATCATCTATTTGAAACCCTCAGAACACCATTCAGACCATAATCATATCAAGAGGAACTTTCAATAAAATATCAAAAGCGGCTAGAGATTTAACTAAACACTTATTTATCAGGAGTAATCTGATTTCAGCTATCAACACCTAGGCTGTACCGGTCCTAACCTACTCATTTGGTATTGTGCGTGGGCTGAATCTGACCTGGAAGGCTGGACAGATCAACTTGAGAAGACTATTACATAAATTCCGCTGCTCTTCATCCAAACTCCTCAGTAAGATTATATCTACCTCCAATTGATAGGAGGCAGAGGTTAGTTAATATAAAACACTTTGCCTGAGAAAAGGAAAAAAATGCGTGACAGAGTCCTTTTAAGCTCCACCGACATAATAATGAAATTAACGAGTTAGCTGAGGACCGCGGCTTCACTCGTAACGTCCTCTTAACCTCCATGAACGAAACTATGATTTGAGCATGCACACTTTTTAGTCGAACTTTGTGAACAGAGCAGCAAGAAATGCATGGAAGATGCAAAGCTCTTGTTTCGAGATGATGTAGACAGACGTTTCCTCGGTAGGTGGCTTTGGAAAACAAATGCTATATCCTGAGACCGAGGGTTTTATAATATCAATTCAGAGAGAGTTATCAAGATAGAAACTATCAAGTATTGTTTAAAGAAGATGTAGTGAATGAAATGCTGTAGGAGTGTGGAGGTTGTAGGAGAAACTAAGAGAACACATCACTGCTGCATACTCTTTAAATCTCAGACAGTGCTTACTTAGGAAGGCATAATCAAGTTGCAAAATCGTGCACAGAGGCAAGATTGCAATAGAGCATAAATTATTGGATGGATACTTACCGCCATTCTATAAGTACACCTCCCCAGTGAAACAAGTTCCCACCCTTTTGTACTGGGGACAGACCAATTTTAACTGATCATGCTATCGATTACAATAGGCCAGATATTCTCCTTATAGATAAAAAGAAGAAATAAGGAGAATAAATGACATCATATTGCCCATTTATCCACAATATCAAACAAAGAAATAGAAAAATTTCAGGCGCAAAACTTATCTTATGAACTAAAACATATTTGGAAGTCAAACTACCAGAAACATACCACACTCCTTGATATCAGGCCTAGTCAGTAAAAACTTAACAGAACCAAAAACATTCTGAACATGGGTCAGCGCACCCAGTTTGTGCAAACAGCCCATATTGTAAGAAAATTTTATCTTAAGATATAGATGAAGTTCTTCTGTAGCCGAACCTGTCCCCAAGGGGAAACAGCTCCAGGAAGGTAGGCATTTCTACCAACAAAATGGCTAAGGATGAGGAACGTAGGATGGTAGTATTAATAATAATGATAATGATGATAATAATAATAATAATGCTCTAAACAAAGAGTCCATAAGACATAAATTTTCCCAGGTTCAAGAGAGGATAACAGGGGATAATTTCAGGATATCATGCTGTATCGGACAATGCAGCGCTAGATCTGGCGGTATACTATCGACCTTTTGGCTCAAGAAAGGAAAGCATGTACCTAAGGCTGGCTTGGCTAAACCGTGCGCCACACAACCCGCCGAGCAGAGTCAACGAAATCAAGCGGAGCTGCGAAGCGATCTTGTGTACGGATGGCAATGCCAGTGGACTTGGAGGAAAAAGGCCAAGATGGACTTATAGTCATATCACAACATCAAAGAATGGATAAACCCAGAAAACACAGTTCCAGTGGATTACTATTCGAGCACATGACCCCTTACAGGACACGGATGCTTAAAAAAGAGAGTACCTCTATAGATTCAAAATTGCTGAAAGCCGACATATTCTAGATGCCACAAAGAAGATGATGCTTTGCACTCTGCTATGGTGCAAAGCGGGAGAGTCGGATCTATATGCTACGACAGACTGCAGTGGAAATGACGCACCGATATAATCAGAACTATGCTGCAATCTCAGAAAACTGGAGACCCATGTCGAGATTTCGCAAAGCGCACATCCTCCACAGAAGGCCATGATTGACAGCCCGGATAGAGCGTACTTGCTCACCCCAAACCCGTGCGGCGCCAATTTCTCGCCAGACAGTTTCCACGTAGTCCTATACTGCAGGCAAAAGGCAGGCGGAGGAGTTTAGTCAGTAGACCAAGTCTGGGAGTCCGACAGTACCAGCCACCCCGTGTCATAAGGATTTTCCCCGCCCTCCAAATAATAATAATAATAATAATAATAATAATAATAATAATATTAAGGGTCAGAAGTGAGGTGCTTTTGCCAGTCGTCACTCAACAGAGAGTGGCCTCAGCTCATCTCAGCCGCACGTTCACCTTCACGCGATGGACCTGATAGGCCGAGCAACCCGAGTGGAGGTTGGATACTCCAACTTACATCGGAAACCGGAGTCCGTGAGCAGACGGGCGAATTAGGTCGGGAAGGCTAGGCCCTGAGTACCACACGAGAAGGCTTTCTCGGCTGGGGCGTCAAGATAGGACGTCCTCCTGCACGGCGGCAGCGGAAGCCCACAGGAATGGCTAACGGCGGCGTCAAGAGCCAAGTAAGTAAGGTGCTGCTCACTGGCCGTAGTATAAGAGGCACAAAACCCATTTTGGAGAAATGTTTACAAGTAAAACGAAGGCCGCTGCCTGAGGAGCGCGAGGCACGCATCTGGAGCCGGCGCTGGTCGTGACAGTTGCAAACCACCGGTGAATCGTCCCGCTGAACAGGCAGGCGCCTATCAGATTTACCAGGAAAATCTACAGCTGATACTAATTTGAAGCACTAAGATCCTCCAGCTCCACCTACCGGCAGTGCTTTGAGGAGAGTCAGCCACCTCAACCACTAAGGCAGGAAAAATAGACAGCGCGCTTAAAATGGACCACTGACGTAAACATATTCATTATGCGCACTTATAACATCACAAAGTGAAACAGATTTAACGATGTACAGGCGCGGGCTATATCATGAACTATTTAGAATGCAGTATCCCGAATTAAATGTTTACAGAACAAAGGATCGCTGATCAACGTCTTACAATTATCACTAACAACCTCCTGCTCGCAGACGTTACTAGAAAGAAATTAAATCAGAGGTGGCAAAATCTCTCAGCAGTGATACCCACAAACTAGCAATAACCGCAGACACAACTCCAAAATACAGTATCTGGTAATCTCAGAGATACCCTGAACAGATGACCAGGACAACTCTAGAGATTAGGAAATTCATCCCTAAATATAACGCATCAAATACCTCAAAATGATACTGAAACAACTATGCAAGAAATCAAATCAAATGAAAGTACCCTCGAAACAAAGTACAAGATAGATTCTTTGCCCAGCAATTACTGAATTCAAGGCTCAGATCAACACAACAGCACAGTATCCCAAGGCAGAAAACATCAGAAAATACGCCCAAACCGTTGAAATATTGAACAAGTCTATTATCCCAAATTATCTCATACACCATAGCGGCTTTACAGACCATCACGGCAATCTATTGTAGTGCAGTTTACGTAGCCAGAACTAATGGCTCTCGCACTAACGAACGTATACCACTGGGCAGAAGGTACAAGAGAAACCAGAATGGCAGCAACGTATAGACAATAAGATCTCTAACATCAGAAAGACTTGGGAAGGCTAACACAATACAAACAAGGTAATAGGAGTAGAACGTAGTGACGGAGACATGCTGCGAACATCTTCCAGCAAAATCAAATCCCTTTTCAAAACACACGAGAATCATAATCAACACACAGATGAATGCATAGACCTCTTCAGCAAAATTAAGTGCACTGTCAAGCATCTTAGCATTATAAGAATATGCAGCACGCAAAGAAATAACAATCTTTATACCAATGAAAAAATTTTACAATAGCCTCAGAAACGGAACACCCAAATCACACATATCAGAATACCGACTAAAGATGAAATAAACCTACTGGTCGTCAATCTGGTCTACAGACCTTCATCATGACAATAAAGCCATGGATAGAAGAAAGAGCATTGCAAACAAATGACACGCCGATTTACAAATTTGATGAAATATCAGTAGTACCATAAAAAGACTCATAACTGGGAAGCAACAGGTGTTGATAACATTCACAATAATTAGTACAAAAGAATTTACATGTACACGCTACTGTAAACACCTTACAAATTTTGTACAGATGCAGAGACAATGCCATCTCATCATACACAGAATTACATACTTAAGTCAAAAGATTCCAATACTACAAACCCATCTAAATACAGATAATTCATGTCTACCTACCATCTACAAAATATTGGCTGCATGTCTGGCAGTCTATAAAACAGTATGAAAAAACTGAGAATAATAGCCGAACAAAAGGATGCAGACAACCTCCCAGAAGTGCAAAAGAGCAACTTCTAATGGACTCTGTGGTAATGGAACAGAAGCATACAAAGATCATGAGACTATATATATATATATATATATATATATATATATATATATATATATATATGCGTCTCGCCACTTTACCTTCCCTCCCACCGATTCACGAGATAAATGTCGGTGAACGCGCACACGTCCTCCGTCGCTTCCCGTAAATAGAATTATTCCTTTGAGTTTATAAAATTTATCTTCAAAGTCGGAGGACGCGCTGTCGGCGCGAGTTATTGAGGTCCATGTACGCGGCAAGCCAAGGTCGTTGTAGAAAAGAAAGAGCATGATGAATTTTAGTGATCGGCGTACTCCCAGCTCCGAGGCCTGAAATGGGAATTTCGAACGTGAACGACAGCAGGTACAGAAGCGTCGCCAACGCCAACGCCTACTACTTTTCCCGAGTCCGGGGACGCGGGTTTCCAGACAAGGCGCGCGATCCGCTCAAGCGATCGTAGATCTCGTCGGGTAGTGAGATCGACCTCCGACAATATCGATCGGCGTCAGCGGCCGCCTCTGCGATGTTCAACCGCTCGATGTCGATTCCCGACATCAGCGTAAAGTCGCCCCACCGGAAGCTGATTTGACATCGAAAAACCGTACAGATTGTGTTCCCGCGTCGGCCTGCGGCGAGATAAGTTAACTTATCGCTTGACCGAAGCAATCACCACGAAGGTGATTGGCCTCAACATGCCGACCGATCACTTGTAGTCCTCCCGGATGCCCCGCTCGAAAGAGAACCATATCAATGTCCGTGGTGGCTCTGGTCAAACGCAGTGGTTTTCAACATGGCGTCCAGCCCTGGGCAGCATCAGTAAAACAGGATCAGGCCCGTACACCTCAAACTGGAAATTTCTAATTTTTCCAAAATGTCTATTTCCTAGCAGGACGTCGATTGCCAAATACAAATCGGCGTAGTCACTAACAAATTTTGAATGGAGACGTACTCCACACGGCCTGCGCGTGCGCGTACTCCGAGTCGAGCAGGTGTCATGAGGCGACTGAAAGGCCTCCGGGCGAGGACATTACCTCGTTTCGTCGAATTAGGACACGTCGTTGACATGATCGTAGGGAAACACCCTTCCTTCTAGCCAAGGCGAAAGACCGTCGTCGTGAAAATACCGCACGGTGGATTTCAAATCGGCCGAATCAGGCGATCGACTTAAAGAGTCGAGCGATGCACCTAAAATTTCAAAGAGTCCAAAACCCGCAGTTCCACTTTCCGATTTTCTGAAATCGCCACGAATCTTTCGTGATTGTGGAACCACGCGCAACCTGTTCAGACTGAGATTTTCTTTTCGCTTCCCAAATCTTGGGAGAAAATGCAATCATAACCGCTCCGTTGTACTTGACGACGGGGATGCTTAGTGGGCGCTGGAAAGTTGACGTTACACGATTGATGAGCCGCGCCGCAAAAGCGAAAAAATGATCGCGGTCCTGGCGCGGACGGAATTTGGGTGAAAGGTCTTTTTACAAATGTGACAAAATTCGGAATTTTGATAGCGGAGGTTCGTCATCAGACGTCATCACAGAAGTGGATTGGATGATCCAAAGGTGTTCGACATCATACGCGAGACCTTCTAAGAGCGCTAATGGTGTATCGCGACGTCAGGACCGTAGAAAGGTGACGAATTATTCCGCGACTCATCAAGCAGGCACACCGCGAAGCGCGGCCGAAAGGGCTGAAGTGAATTTGGTAGGGCTGAAGGAAGGATCCGCTCGACGACAGCTCGCACGAGACACGAGAGCAGAGCGCTTCAAGTCAGCAGCAAACCGCAATCAGGCATCGTTGCTGTTTTTCAGAAATGTCAGAATGCGCAAAGCGCTCCTCCTCGTTCATCTCCGACGAAGGATCAAACGTGCAGGGGACCCCACGAAGATCGACGATCGATGACGTGAGCCTCAGTTTCGTTGCAGAGTAAAACGCGTTTAAACATCTATCGCAGGCAAAATCCTACCCTTGTAAAGGCAGCTATGAACCAGTTTGTCTAAATTCTTAATCAAACGTAATGGACCGTCCATCATCATCGCCATGAATCAACAAGAAATTGAAATGGTTATCTTTCTTCGTTCCCGAAAAGTGCAGGACCTGCGTTCCAGAATGGTCGGTCGAATCAAACTCAACGTAGACGTTAAACGAAAAAGTGGAATTTGTCGTTCAGAAACATTTTTTATCTCGAGAACAGGAAGGGGCTAGGTGATGCCGCGCAATCGGACTGTTTTCAAATCGCGGAAACGGTTTCGGCCATGCCGATACGATTTGAATGCACGTAATTTTGGTGTGTAGTGGCTGGCGTTTGCTTGATAGAAGGCTGACGCCAGCGATACAAGAAACATTCCTCGTCTCGATTTTGCACGTTGATCATGGCGCGGCGGCGATGGATGCCGGAAGAGAGGGAGAAAGAAGGGGCCAGAGATAGACGATAGGTTCGAACAAGTGAGCCCGAAACATGAGAGTGACGATAGAGTAGCCTTTTCTGGAATCTCTCTCGGAAAACTCGTCAATTTGGAATCGATAGGTTGCGCTATACGAAAGGAAAAATTCAAAGAATGTCATCCTCAGGTTAACACCGCAGTCCGTGCAGAAGAAGAAAGATGGACTGCAGCACCCCCCCCACGATTTCGTGCGTCTCGTCATTCTCTCTTTCCAATCAAGAAACTGACCTCGATTGTGCAAAATTTTAGAAGTAAGGTGAACAGAAGTATTGTTATTAGGCACTTCCGACATTTAAGATGGAACGGAACGACATCTGTTGAAACTCAGCCAGATCCGCAATGTCATTAATGAGAGGAAGACTTCAAAACGACACCGCAAAATACATGACCGTTTAAAGATTCCACGACGTCCGTCCATTGGAAGCGTTTGTAATAGCAGAAGTCATCAAATTTTTATCGATTACGTCACATCTTCCTAATAAAACAACATAAAAGGTCAAAGATGTCTCCATACAGAACAAACAAACCGAATCATGAAACAATACAAACATGCACCGTTGTAGCGTCAACCAATAAAATCGTCACTTTCAATTGCGTAAATGGTTATGAAGAAGACCAGCGGAAATAGACGTACATCAAAGCATCAGCACAGTTCGTTGACATTTCAGCGTACGACTAAGAACGAGCTCCTGCAATCTCGATGCTTTTTATTTATTTCATGTAATAATCGCAATATTGCATAAGACTCACCCGCTTAACCACAACACAGGAAGCACATCCGCAGATAGACAGCAGACAGACTATCATAAATGACAGCATCATTACCGCAGGTTGACAATCATGGAATTTCCCCACAGGAAGCACATCCGCGGATGAAGGCCAGAGAGACTATCGCAAAGGGCAGCATCATTACCCGCACAAGCACAGCCGCAGGGTAACAATCATGAAATTTCCCACACAGGAAGCCTGACCGCAGATGAACGTCAGAAAGTCTAGACTATCGCAGGAACGCGTCATTACCACACAGGAAGAGTCGACCCGTGAAGTTGTACGGCCAGGCTGAAAAACAGAAACCATAGACACAATCAATATAAAGCAGTTCAAACACCAGCAGAAAATAGTCCTCATCCTCAGTCCGATAAGCTGGTTATTTCAGGCCCCACGCAAAAGCAGAGGGACGTATACAAATAAAGCACTTCCCTGCGCCTAAGCAGCAGCACCGGAGCGGCATGACTCCATAAGCCGAGCGGCACCACCGCGCCGTATTAAAACCTTCTAAAACGTTCTAGAACATATTCCAATTCTAGCGATTGCCTATTGGACTGTTCAAATTCACTCTTCGCCATGCAGCCGCTGGAAAAGCAGTCGCTAATTGGCCAGTTCAAATCCCCTCTTGTGTGCCCGATAGAACTCGCAAACCGAAGAAAAATCAGTCGCTAGTGGCACCCTTGCTGGCAGCTGTCTGGCTCCGTGTTAAAGATCACGTAAATTCTTATGAAAGTAATATTCTGTGCTTAAGTTGTAGTCAGAGTAAGCCACATTGTTTCAGTTTGTTATAGTTCAGCATTGTGTATGTATTGAACTAGTTAATGTATTTCACACGAGTTACCAAGTTGCCAGGCAGGCACATGTTTCCACCGCTTCGTGATTCAAGATGGAAAATTCCTGTATTCTCACATTGAGGTAATAGCAAAGTGTATTTTTATTTATGTAAGAACAGTTATGATAACTCAAAAGGTAATTAAACATCATTCTGCAAGGTGAAGTGTGTTTCCGCTGATAATCCATTATTACAAAGATTCCCTAGCAGGCGTCAGAAAAGGGACTGGGTGGATTGCCTGCCTACTTTCAACAACCAATAGCCAGTCCACTGCATGGAAAACAACGCGTCCGCCGGTCCTTCCAGCTTCGGATATCAGACGCTAGAGACCCGTGAAGCAACCCGCTCCGTCAGTGGTAATACAATGTGTAAAAATGTCGTCTTCAGATGTATCCAGGCAGTACCGCCGCCCTACACCATTAGCGAGCCAGGAAGACAATGGCATCAGCGACTCATCTTCCTCATGCAGCGTCTGCCTTAGACCATTGACAACAGCTTGGTACGCGTCAGTTTGCATCCATTTGTTCATAAAGTCATGTCGATCATTAGTTTTGCAAACTCACAATAATACGTGCCCGGTGTGTCAGAAAGCGTGTTAATAAACGGGCCTTCAGCAGCAATAACGTCGTGTAGAGTGGATATCCGTCGGGCGGCCGGCGCATCAATACAACATCGTATGGAGCAGGCGACAGGCGAAATTTTACAACGCTTAATCGTTTTCCAGGAGACTTCCTGTGTGACCGATGGGAGCGGTGGATGAGTTTTCGTATGTTTCCGTCGTTGGAGATTGTTCAAAAGGGCACGACGCGATGCGATGAACTATGAGGATAAGAGAGCCCAGAAATTAACGACAGCGACGACGTCTTTTAAATTTCTAGAATTCTAGTTAGATGAAGTATATTTCTCAGAAGTGACGAATCTTACGAAAGTGAATAAACGTTTTAAAATTTTCGCTCGCCATTCAAACGGATATTCCTCTCCACACGAAGGAAATGACAATCTAACCACCACGTCCTCCGCAGACACAACGTATACTCGTGCGCTGTTCTCAGCATGAAAAATGTCATTCTTGCTGATACCTGTTGCTGCTGCTGTCATTTGTCTGCCTTTCTACGATAGTAAGCCCAATTCGTGAAATTGAAGATGCCGTCGTGACAATTCCATCGAAGAATTTTTTCAATTGCATTTTCTACTTTTTTACTTTTTAATAAGCGCGAACAGTCAGATGAAGGCTTTTTAGAGAGGAGGATGATTAATTGCCGATGTGGCATCCGTAGATTTAACAGGAATGTTTGGCGATAGTAAGGATGATCCGTTCGGCTCGTATCGTTTAGCGTTAGCAACTTCGCAATTCAGCAGCGGCGAACGCATCATCCTCGTCAATAACCATATGTGTGAACGAAGCCACGGCGCCGTCTGGTTGAAGATCCTAATTACCCCGTTTTATTTATTCTCCACCCCAAAGGGCATAAGTAGAATGAATTACATATTTTTGACGAATTTTGGAAGTACGTTTAAAGAATTGAATTGATTGATTTTATTTTATTGACATTTGGGTACGATTCTGCAAGAGCAGATGGATTTCAAAAATCCTTAAACATTGGGAGGACTTCCCAAGGGGTGCATATGAAGGTAAGTGCAAAATATTCTTCGGAGCGATTTAACACCGAGAATTACGCTGTCATTTTAAACGACAAATTTAGCACGATTTTACCGACAAGGTATCTTAATATTATAATTTTATTATTTACTTAATCCTTGTATAATTTTAATTATAAATATTTTAATAATTATTTTGTTTATAGATTTACTCCATCAGTCGATGAAATGTCTCAGATCAGGTTTATGCAATCGAGACCTCACGTGATATATTTTGGAATAAATCCTGCAAATCAAGGCCTTCATGTGCTGCTTATACCCCATATGAACATTTAAAAATGAAAACGTCTGAAAACGATATTGGGCATGGAAAAAATATTTTGAAATTTTGAATTTTCAAATAAACATTTACACACAAATTACATTTGTTCCCCTACTTCATCCCCCATTTATTTTCATTTTATTTACCCCTATTTACATAACCGTTTCCCCATCCATCGCAAAAAGAAGCCCTACTTTCACAGTATATTTTTAGTAAATTAAAAATATAAAAAAGCTTTCCTAAAAAGAAAAGAAATCCTACAAGGTTGTAATATGAAGAAATAAAACAATGCATTTGGTTTTTGTTCTTTATTTTCGTAGATACACTGATGTAAACGACGCTAGGTTTCTTCCAGATCAAAGCCTCTACGGTCGCAGCGTTAATCATTACGCTCGGCGTTTTGACGACGTAAGTACTTGATTTTTTGCCTCACCCCGAGGTGACTACGTGGACAGGCGCGACAATTATCATAAAACATCACAATCTACAATTACCATTAAACAGATAGAATAAGCTCAATGAAAAAAACTTGCTTTCCAATTTTTCCTCTTCATCAAACCGCCGAAGTCAGACGATCGGATGCCACAACCGGATAAGCGTCGCCGCCGGCGTGGTGAAATGCCACCGTAGTAGTAAGCGGTACTACAATAGCAGGGCGGTGGCGAGGCGACATCGGTGTCAGCGGTGGTGGTGATGTCACTGTAGTATTAGCACCGCTGCTACAGCAGGGCAACTGGCAGCGACATCGGCTCGGTGACGTCTGCCGCCGGCGGTAGTGGTAGTGGCGGTAGTGGTGGTTGCCAGTGCGCATCGGTGGTGCGTTGACCTCGGATTGGCGGCGACGCCCGTAGATGCCATCTCCAAAGTCTTACGACTCTTCGGAAGTAGACATCAGCAGGACGTCACCGCGCAATGCCTCGGCACGCGTAGCAAAGCTCGCACCTCGGAGGACGAATTTGCCACACGTCGGTGATGAAGAATGGTTCTCCGTTCAGCGACGCATCCGACGTTCGGATCAGCTCCGATAAAAGAAGAAAATTAGACGCGACACTCGCGCGTGACCATAAGCGCATAGTGTAACGCTGTTTCTACCATAATTGTCCTGTCTGTTTCGCAGTAGTCACCGCCAGGTAAGGAAAAATCAAGCCTTCTACGTCGTCAAACGCGCCGCAGCGTAATGAATAACGCTGCGACCGTAGATATCGACTGGAAGAAACTAAGCGTCATTCACATCAGCGTATCTACGAAAATAGAAAACATTTTCAGCCATTTCAGGAAACGAAACACGTCGGCTTTCTGAAGACAAAAAGTAGACTGCAAAAGCGCTCGCGCGTGGTGATATCAACCGCAAGGCTTTCCGAGTGCAGAGAGACTCTATGCCGCAGCATCCTGTTGTGATCGTGAGGCGCGGGCGAGCAGGCATGCATAGATTGCGCAATTCCGAGATTAACTTTGCGCAGTTTTCGCTACTAGAGGACAGCACTCTCCAATTTGAAGTTCAATGGAAGCGCGCGTGTGGTGTGGCAAAAAAGTGATTATAAGAGCGCATAGAATACAACAATGAGTATTGATACAGTCGTCACGATGGATACATTCCGTCACAACGCAAGGCGCCGGGCGAGTTAGGCGACGACGACGCATGAGTAGAACAATCGTTTCGTTCGTCGCGATGAACCGATAGATTCGTAAGACTGCACAGATGAAATAAAAAAACAAAATGAAATCGGAAAGACGTGACGGCGCTCGTTTCGTGCGCACGAACGATCTTTGGAAGGATTTTGCGAGAGCCAAGTGCAAACGGCCGCGAACGCGCACGAGAAGAAAGTCAAGTCAGGACTTTGCCGCTTTACCGCAAGCGGGAAGTCACGGAAAGAGCGCGTCGCGAACATTGAGAAAATGTGCAACGAGACTCAATGGGGCCGGGGATTTGGATGCTGGTGGAGTCGTTTCCTACACGAACGATCTTTGAAGTCTTTTGAAGAGCGAATTACAAACCATGACAAACCATTTACAAATTCGTAGGTACGCACGAAGAAAATTCACCCGGGCTTTTGGAAATTTTACCGCAAGTCAGTTCGTCGTAATTACAATTTCGCAAGCTTATTCTTAAATGGCGCCGGCACGAAGCAGATCGGACGTAGTGATTAAATCGCAATTGGATGTACGCTGAAGGATGCGAAAAAACACGCGGAATCTTTTTCCACGTGCATAAAGACCTTTTGAAAATAATTTCTGCATCTGAAGTGATGAAAAAATATATGAACATGGACCTCAAGTATCAATTAGCCCGTATTGACCATGATTATTCTAGCGTCAAAGTAGCAAATTCGCACAAACCGAAGCGAATAAGCGGTTTGGAAAAAGTTGAATTTTGATATAGTGATAGTTGACAAGTCCTAAAAATTTTTTTTCGATGAGTATATAATATAGGACCTCGTGTGTGTGTGTGTGGGTATATATTTTGACACCTTGTGTTCTCATGAGTTAGTGCAGTCATGACTCGCACCGTGTACGACAACGACGAGACTACTCATCCAATTCGACCAGGAGTTACGGACGGGAAGAAGAGAGGAGACAAAGTAGGAGGAGGATAAGGAGAGCTGATGTGGCACCGACGATTCGCCGGCGGAGTGCTACTGGAATGGAGAAAACTCGGAGGAGGTGTACGGGAGGAACAGGAGTAAGAAAGGCGGGTTTCTGCCTGCCCTTCTTCCTCCTTCCAGCCATTCTAAGCGGCCTGGGCGCACTCAGGTCTATCATGGGGCGCTTTCGCTATCGTAGACCGCTGCGAAAAACGCCAAAAGCAAAACCCAAATTGGCGGAAATGCGTCATAGCAAGGTCATGGGAAGAAGGCAAAAAAGTGTGGGCGTGTTGCTAAGGGCCGCGACAATGCTTGAACGAAGGAGGAGGACGACGTCTAGAAAAAACTATTAGGCGGAGTACCGTCGAGCACTCCGCACGAGGGAATGACATATTTGCGAAGAACTTAGACATTCCTTATTTTTCGCATGTTTATGGTCGCTGCCCAAAGACCAAGGAGCGTAGGTACGTCGTCAACCTCGACGAAGACCAGCGGCGACAGTACTCATTTCGTCGCGTACGCGAAACGAGAGTCGAACGATGCGTTATTTCGATTCGTTCGGACTTCCACCTCCAGGAATTTCTTCGATACGCGCGCAGGCACCTGTATGACGTACAACACGTGTAGAGTTCAAATACAACGCGAGTAATTGCGGTAAGTTATATCTGCAATTTCTTTTCCACGAATGGAAGATGAAGAAGAAAAAGGAAGATTAAACAGCGGACGTTTATCATTTCGATTGTGACGATCGTGACATGCGCGCATGCACAATCATCATCAGGGAAGGCTGGAGATCTGTTAGGTTGCGCCAGCCGTGTCAGACGACGTGTACAGACTCGCGTTAGTACATCTCAGCACCGTTCACACCATTCGCAATGTTAAAGGACGGTCTGGCAACCACTACGAAGTTGTCGGGGGTGGAGGGGATCTCCGACAAGCTATGTGCTGACCGTCCCTCCGGGTACGTATATCTTAGAAGACATCCATGAGCATATATCAGACTTGCAAACGATTTCGAGGACTTTGCGGCGAAAGAAGCACTTACCGGTTGGTGGCAGACCCGCAAACAAAGTGCGTCAACGTCATTACGCTGCGTTCAGACAAGCCATCCATCGGTCCTCTCTTGGATTTTCAAAGATCTGCCACCCCTCGCACACACCACACGGCCGACCTTCGCCGACGATCGTAAGAAGATTTTGATGTTCGTAACGTGTAACGTGATTGAAAGCCAGGTATATAAACGATCGAATAGCACAAGTGCTGTATCAGTTTTATGTGAACGATTTACGCCACGCCGTCGTCGAAGAAAGGCCGACCGAAAAATCATTCACCGCGTCACAGGACGTTGGATCGACGCGATAGCGGTTGGCTAGAAGAACGCGGACGCCAGCGTTCCGTTGTGTCCGACACCGTTGACGTACGCCTCATGCTCTCAGTAGCAATCCACAATGCCGCTTTCTTCGACAGACATCGAGAAAAAAGCGCTATAAAATGCAGGTCGTGCTCGCAGCGAGGCACAAGTGCTGTCCGCTCACCACGATTAACACCCGTCCAGTCGACAAACCCTAACGAGGCGTTGCAGGTTACAAGTATTTTCTACAAAGAAGAAGAAAAGGCAAAAAATGTCGTCGAAAATGACCAATCATCATCAGCACTTCAACTTTTGGAATTTGTGGACGAACATTCGATCGACATTCTCCGCAAAGGAGGAATATAAAACACATCGTCAACGACTGTTCACGAACATTTTTCCTACGTACATTAAAACGTTTGGGAATAACGATGAAATTCGCATTACTGTCATTAAACAAGGACGCCGTTCTCTTTGCGAGTTCGCGTCGTCATCGCGGGATCTGCGGTCAGAAGGACACCGCAGAGCGCACCAACTGCGACTGGTAACGCTTGGTTTCGCGGCTTTTTAGCGAATTCATTACGAAATCACACAACATCGTATCGACGTGAAAAATCCAGGCATCCGGCCACGATGAAGAGCAGGCTTCCTTTCACCGGCAGAAAAGAAGGCGTTAGGCAATGCGTATTTGCTCGAAAGTCTCTCATTATACCCGGTACACCGACAGCACAATCAAACACATGATCAATTACCGTTGGTGGAAAGGTACAGTATCGTCCCGTTGCGAGTGGATAGGATTTTCGAAGATCACGCGTATCATGGCTGGCATGAAACGACCTCATTCTCATTTGAGGTCGTAACCATAATCGATCGCCACCTGGAAACCGGAATAGCACAAGTCGCAACAACGATTACCGTGACCGATGCCAGTTTGGAGAATGCCTCATTTGACGCTGAGCAAATGCTGCTTCCCTCCCTTGATGACGAAAGACGCTGGACCAGTCGGCGACCGATGCCCGTGGTGACGTTAGGAACTTCACAGATACCCCAACCTTCCAGAAGTGGAGGAAAGGGACCGTTTCAGTGGGCAGTGAAGACCGCCTCAAAGACCATCCCCTGTACATTTTCTTTAGGATGCAAAGGGCGGAAATTATCAATAATACATTCGATGCTAATGATATGACAAGAGCAAAGGCTGTATTTAAACGACGGTTTTATATCCCGAACTATTGCATTTATAAATTTTATACGGAACAGGCTGGCAGCCATATCTCCTTGAAGTAGTACAAAAAGCGGAACATTCTTACCAATCATGAACCCGTAGCAGCAATGAAAATTTGTATGAATGTGGCTTTCCTGTTATCGTATAGGACATCTCAGCCAGAGCGTCTGCCGTGCTCCCCTCACAAACCGACATCAAGATCACGTAGGAAACTGGTACAGCTATGCCAGCTAACGTGCATGCGTTTTTGTCTTCTCTTAAAATCGTTTCGTACTCACCGATCGATGACTTTGCTTGATGAAGAAAAACGGCGATCATGCAAAGTCGCGCGTTCCGCTCGCCGCCCATTCCGTGTCTTTCCCTGCAGATGTGATGAACGAAAAGAAGTCAGTATTGGTTCCTTCTTATTCTTCCTGTGATTCGCAACTCGTCGTTTTTACTTTGATAACAAAACATGGAGAGGAGGAAATCCCGGCGTCTCCATTATAACCGATTTTTCATACCATGCGGTCGGCATCCCCGTCCACGATGCATTGCATCGAAAAGAATAAGACAGAAAACCAGAAAGAACACAAAACCAAAAAGAGCGAAAATTAGAAAAAATAATCAAAAACAACAGTACCATCGCGACGCTGCAGACGACAACGTCAGAACCAATTAAGCATCCGCCTCTGCCGGATGCGGTCTACTGCGATCTTTCTTCTTTTCCGGACTGGACGTCCAGCGGATGCGCAACGCAGCGGAATGAATTAGCGAAACGATGCAGATGTGATTGCATCGATGACGAGCACAACAACCATAACAATCATGTACTTTAAAACCTGCTGTATTTTTAAAATGATCGTAAAGTGTTTTATATTTCTAGCCCCATGTTTTCATTTCCTTGTACCAGTAAGGTATCACTTTGCTCCCTCTTTCCTTTGCGTTTTTATATTTCCTTCAGTTTCCGCAAACAGTCTCTGCTCTTGCATGGCGATGAACGTTATTCAACAATCAGGCAGCTGCCCGTCATGGGCATGACATACCCATGGCACGAAAGCAGTAGTAGCAAGGCGAAGCACGGACCGCTTTTCCGTGGCGTAACTCTTATCGTAGGACCTTCCTGAAGTACAGAAGAGTGGCATAATCCATCTCACTTCTCACGGGCCTTCAGGACTGGCATTTCTCTGTATTCCATTTATATTCCACACAACAGACACGCAGCCCATATGCACGTGCTTAAAACAAAGTCTGCGACGGACTCCTTCCTTTTCGTTCGTTTTCGCAACGTGGCATCGTGTCGCCAGCCGAGCGTCGCCCGACAGCGTTTTTCATTTTCGACATCGCCACCCGAAAACAAGGCTGTATCAAAGCCTACTTTATGGCCGGGAGACAAACACACTGGAGCGTGCTCCTATCTGTATCAAGCGGCACATCAAAATTCCCAAGCGGATTGATTCGCGATACCGCGGGCGCAGTCGTCATCTTCAGTAGGGCAATGCAATATAAGTATCTGCAAAGGCGTCGAAACGATTTTAGAACGTTGTCAACGATTTTGGGCGATGGCTTCCAGCGTAGCGAACATAAGCCATTGCATTGCTGTGACCCTAGTGCGCTCCGTAACGGTCGATACTGAGCGGACTTCGGTTTCTCGTGCGAGACTGATGGGCCATTGCGTGCTGATTTTTAAAAAGGTTATATACTAATATTTTTTCTTCTTTCCAGTAGACTTTATACCGTCGCGGGTAGCGATAAAACTAGCATTTCAATTTCAGCTGGAACGCGACGGGGGGTGGACGGTACTATCGGGAAGAGGAATTATAGGGCGGTTTATGAATCAGGCGATAGACAAACTGCCCTTCGAACTTCCATTTTGATGGATATCAGTTTTGCGGGCCCGGTACAGCTCGCGGGACTGCGAGGCGACCATTATCAATCCACCTGGATGACGTGTAGAGAACGACATCCTTACCACGCTCAAAAAGCCGATGCGGTGAGGAGCACGCAAAGGGCGGACAGAAGCGCTCGCCAAGAGCAGCGTAGAAGTTGGTGATCAAGACACGCGCAGTCTCGGTAAGCGGCCGCGCTCAGTTTGGCAAGTGTGATGAAGTGGAAATCCAAAATAGGGACCAGCGTGAAAAAATAAAACGGATTCGTGAAAGCGAAAGAAACGTAAAAGTGAGCAGGCTAAACGAAAGATCAAACGCAAACGAAAATTATGCTGGCGGCAGAAAGCGAAAAAGCGCTTGCGAGGAAGACACCGTCTCCCCAGCCTCACACCGCTCAACCAGTTCCGAGCGTCACCAAAAATCCGAGGAGGTGGAAGGCGCATTAAAACAGCCGCAACAAAATAGACATCTGAGAAAGCGAAACATTGCGCAATCAGTTGCTCGATACTTATCTCCCGACGCCCGTCTCAGCGCTACCTCAAGAGAGAGAAAAATAACATGCTACACCTTTCACCACCTTCCGTGTTTCCTATAGATCAGCAGCGCAGAAGAAGAAAGGTCCTCCTCCTCCTCCTCCTTGGAACAGCTCCAGCGGAATTCGAAGAAAAAAAATAATAATGTTCGCCGCCAGCATTTATGACAGATTGATAAACTATTTATCAGATGCAAAAATCAGTGAGTGTTAGGGCCGTACTATTTGGATGAACGACTAGCACATCAATTAGCATCATGGAACCGGCTCGAACGAGGAAGCGTTCTACGTTCAGGTCACAAATTCTCCAGAGCCAGGTCTTCTCAGACACTACACTTTTCGAACGACGACCCAACATAAAGTGATACAACGCGAGACGATTTTGAAAGAGAACTACAAAAGATTCTCAGATTAACTTCCGCGCACAAGAAGAACACAAATCAAATTTCAATTGTGAATAATAAGCTGAAATATCGTAGAAATTATCTCAAGTCTTTTCGCGAGCGAAGACGAAACAAAAGACTTGAAACAGAGAAGAAACAGAATAAGAAGGGGAGGATTACGTTTGTAGCGCCACCAGACTACAAATATTAAGCGTGATCGAACAATATTGGAGATACTCAGTCTTTTACACGCTTCGAAAGCCACCATTAACAACGGACTCGATGGAGAAATAGTAGAAATAGAGGATGAATTGCGTGACGTCGGTATTATCCAGTTGCTTCTCTGATCATGCAGAAGAAGAAAAGTCAACGACCGTTCTGCGTCAAGGACTCGCTGCAGATTGCACGCCTGCCCGACGTCGTTACGCGGACGAGGTGATTACGAAGGACTCGATGACCTACTTATGGCAGAAGCCGACGGTCGACATGCAGCCGTACTCGAAAATCAGGTTATTTGGAAAAACTCAAGGATGATTGCAGAATGAATGTATACCTTCAAAATATACAAGAATTACGAGTTGCGGATATCTACTCGAAATCTAAAGTAATGGCTTTTGTGGCAAACATCATTTGAGGTGCAAAATAGTTGTAGAAAACACATACTAGAGCAAGTGTCGAATTTAACTACCTCAGTCATACAATCTCCTATTATGACAAGAATGACATCAGAAAAAACTCAATAAATTTCAGGCAATGTGGAACAATTCAAAGAAATCTTTAAAAAGTAAGAAAGGACACACAAGTGAAATTTTCCAAGGTGATGGCGGTTCCTGGACTTGAATATGGTTGCAAAATTGGGCATGAATCGCTCAGACAAGGAAAATTGAGGCTGCTGAAGTCGATTTCTAAGATCTGTTTAGGATATACCTTCTAGACCACATCAGAAGCGAACTAACAATGATTTAACTTCAATAGAGAATCCAAGTGCGAAAGAAGTGGTTCCATCATATCAACGGATGATTCTTGAGAGACTACAAATAAGCTCATCCACTTGCACCCCAAGGAGCTCCGAGATCCAGATAGACCTAGAAGGATTGGGAGACATTTTCTTAGCGACGGAACAGCTATTCGGCCTAGTTCTTGATGATGGTAAAGCTATTTTCACTGCTTGGGTAGCTGAATTTTTCTCGGCTGAACCCTGGGCATCGTGTGATACTGAGACGCAGTGATAAAATTATTTTTCCTTATTTATAGTAATTTGAAGTATGTAAATTGACAGAAATAGCCGCTTTTTAAATTAAAATTTGGTGCCAATGCAGCGTTTCAGCTCTCTTCAGACCACCATGCGCTGAGGCGAGGCCAACTCAGAAAGCTGTGACATCTGCATGATTCCGTACCACCGCCACTGTCTGTAGGAATGTTAAGATTCAGACTTTAATATATATATAGTAATAATTTATAATCATCAACCAAATAATGCATTTCCTTTAATTGAAAAAATCCTACAAATAAAATAAATTATACCGCAGAGGCAAATGACAGCGCGCGCACGAACATTTTTTCTAAATTAAATGAATGCGCGAAGGAATGGGAAGCGTAACGAGACATTTGATAAAGCACAATTTTAGGAAACAATTTTTGAAACAACGATCAACAAAATCGGTCCTGGGGTTTACTTAATTCGAAATTTAGTAATCGTGCATCGCAGTTTAATAAAAAGAGCATGTAGACGCCATTTTGGCCGAGAAAACAAATTACGAATAGTATTTTTCATAAATAGTAAGAGAACGTCTAAAGGGATCAGGTTAAGATTTGGCAGAACAAAACAGTAAAAGTGAAATTTTGAGAGTAGTCACAATTTCGAAGAACGCCTAGGAGGCCAAATCAAAATTAAGTGTTAAAATTGTTATTCAGAAAAGACATGAAACAAGAGACACATTGTCGTGACGTCATGATAAGACGACGAGCGGCGAGATTGTAATACTTTATTTAAATAAAGGCGCTGAGAGGCGAAGAGACATATGACAATTATCAGAGAAATTTCGGACATAATATAGAGCAATGATAAGGCAGGTAAAGTTAATAAATGAAAAGAAGAAATACTTTCGTTACGATGTTCGGCGCATTAGCGGTGATCTGCTTTGTTGGCGGAAAAACCATATAAGCTGAGGACAACAATGCCAAAGGACAGTTTTCGAGCAGTGTGGAACGGGAGGTCCGTCGTTAGATGCTGCATTTTATGATATTCGGAATTTATAGTTTGAAAAACAGTTTATTTTTATCTTAATGCGCACGAACTTTTAAAAAAACGTCGTGTATTGGAAATAGTGGCGCATAATTAGTAAACAGTGGATTTCCACTGAGGATAAAAGTTTTTGTGATCGCGGCCTGAAGCAGTAATAGGCGGACATTTTGTATCGTGTGTGATAACATGAATTTTACGCGATCTCGTCTGAATATTGAAGGAAGTGCAAGCGAAGTTTGTTTTGTAAAGGACATAGTGCATCTACGCGCCGTGATTTTAAACATTCTGCGGGCACTTTGTGTTGCGTTTACGCAGAATATTTCGCGCTTTTCCCGATGTGTAAGCTTCGCGCGGTAGAATGACCCTGATATGGTGGCTGGAGCTTCGCGATATTGCGCACTGAGGGCGTGCAATGGTGGCTGGCGACAACGTGACCGGCGCAGGTTCTGGGCCAACGCGCTGAGGCACGAAAGGTACACAACAACTGACATCCGTGCAAGAGGAGCCCTGAAGTGCGTATGAGACAGTTTCGGATGCCGCTAGGCTTTGTGGTCGCGGAGTAATCCCAATCGATCTACTGGCACAAGAACGCAAGGATCTATACGACAAGAGACCTCTACAAACCCGACAGACGCCGAAGAAAGGCAAGAAACGCACTCTTCGACAGTGGCAGAGAAGATGGGAGAACGAAGACAAAGGCAGGTGGACAGCCAAACTCATTCCCAAAGTTGAGCCCTGGACAACACGAAAACACGGCGAGACAGGTTTTCATCTCACCCAATTTCTCACAGGACATGGACACTTCCGAGCCCATCTCACCGGATGGCTAAAGTGGACAGACCAGACTGCTCATACTGCGGCCACGCTAGGACGACGCCCACACATTCTTCAGAACTGTGACAGATAGCACGTACTAAAGCACGAGGTACAAACAAAGCTAGGAGACATCAATCCAGATAACGTGGTGGACAAGATGTTAAACAGCCGTGAAATTGGATGACGATCGCAGACTACGTGACACGAATCTTGAGACAGAAGAAAAATGACGAGAAAACAATACACAGCACGACTAACCGTAGAACAAACTAGACCCACCAAACAAAACCGACGACAAGACAAACACGCTTGACAAACTACAAAGACAGAAGAGAAGCCTTTAGGCCAAGAACACGCCCCACTCTGATGAAATGCTGAAGAAGCGGTACCGAGTGGACAAGGCCAAGAAGAAACAGGGTTGTGTTTTTAGTGGGCAGGCCTCCACTACCTAGGAAATTGCCACATGGCTCCCTAGGTGTCTGAGTAGAGATGTTTCACACCATCCCCAGGCAAAAAATATTATTATTATTATTATTATTGTTATTTTGTTGTGTTTATTATTATTATTACTAGTGAGAACCGTCAAATTTGAGGTGAGATCTGAGATAAATGTAAAATACTGTACCCAGACTAATGTTCAATATATTGCATTGTTTGGATCTTGAGAATTATAACGAAGATATTCTGTGATGAGTTCTAAATTTTGAACACGTATGGCCCATGACCAAATGGCATGCAATATCGGCACAAAGATATAGCACTGAAGGATATTATTTCTAAAGTTTTTGATGTGTCATCATCTCTTATAAACAACTCTTTGATTTCTTCTGGCATATTGCTCGAAGGTATACCTATTTTCCCATTTAAGCAACTACAGAGTAAATCGTTTGCAGAATTTATCTCGTGAAAGTACAAAGCAGAACAAAACTGACATTTCATAGACAATGACCCAATAGAAAACAGATATGACCTCACTACCCGACACCTACGCTGACTTTCTCTTTCCCTGCGTCCAGTTAATGTACGTTTGCGTCTTTCAGGGCGCTGGACAACGATTCAGGAATTCCACATAACCTGAAAACAACTTCACTAAAGTACAACGAGCAAACCCAGTGTGAAATGTTCTCTACAAATACACACAGATGCAAATACATGCAAACTGCTCAACACCACAATCAATTATTACACTGAAACAAAACCTTGACGAATTGTAAACAAATCTCAACAATCAAAACAAAACATCAGAAGCGTGGACTCACCTCATGGACTCATGGATATCGATTTTGAAACTACCACCCTTTGAGAAAACAATTGACTATTGATAAGCGTACTATTAAAGAATAATTTAATTAATTAATTTACACCGTAGATGTTGGTGATCAACACGAACAATATCTGATAACACATCTAGGATCATATTCTTTCATTTAAAAGAAAAATACAACAATCAGTTCAGTAGAAGCTCTAAACGAAGCCATGGCAGAATACCTTATTTTTAAATATATAATTTATTATTATTATTATTATTATTATTATTATTATTATTATTATTGTGAGTAACATGCAGACATGCTAAGTGGAGTATTATGCAAATTAATAAACAACTGTATTAGAAATGGTATATTCCCGAAGGATTAAAAAGCTCAGGCCCATTTACAAAATGGAGAAATGAGTGATCTTAATAACTACAGACCTATAGCTATCCTCCAGTGATCGAAAAAATTTGAGAAATACATAATACAGAAACTCAATCGATACATGAAAGAAAACCATATAATACAGAAATCAATATGTTTCCAGAAGGGCAAGGGAACTGAAGAAGCTTTGGTCAAGTCACAGAATATATAAATAATAATCTTGATAAAGGAAGGAAGTAATGGCATATTCATAGACTACTCAGAGGCGTTTGACACTGTCAGTCACACAATCCTGCTGAAGAGACTGCAAGAAATAGGCATTCAAGATCGGTTCTTAAAATTGTTTAAAGCTATCTAGAACATAGAAAGATATTGTCAAAATAGACAATAAATTAAGTACCCTAAAATGTCAGACATGGAGTTCCACAAGGTTGCTTAGGACCAGTGCTATTTCTAATATATACCAACAACATATTTAAAATATAGTAAATTGCAAACTTTACATGTATGCAGACGATGCTGCTCTTTTGTACTCTAACAGTGATATAAGCAAGAACAACTACAAACTGAATTTAAAATTTGTTATAATGGTATTATAAAACACTTTGATATTAATCCTATGAAACAAAAGTAATGCATTTCAAAACACGGAAAAACTTAAAACTAGGAGAAATTAATCAGCACAATTATCAATGACAACATTGGATGTAACGACAAATGTATCATGATTGACTATGTAACACATTACTCATATCTAGGTTGTTTTGGATGAGCACTTAAGATATAATCAGCATACAAATATCCTGTTTAACAAAATAAAAAGATAGCTGGCTGTATGTATTCAATTCAGACATTTGTAAATAACCAATTTTGAAAATCATATATACCTCTCTAATCGAATCATTATTGAGATATGGAGTGCAAGTCGGGGGCGATGCCAGAACGTACTGGAACAAATACAAGTTAAAGTGCTAAAAATAATGGCTAAGAGAAATCTCAGTAGAGTGAGCTGCCAGCATGTTATAACACCCTCACACTAAGATTCTACATGTACCTTAATATAACTCGGAACAAAACATCAACAAATTCAAGTGAATGCACCAAATGGGTACAAACAAGAAATCCCAAGTACCAAATACCATTAACGTACACAGTTATGGAAAAGAACTCCTATGATGATACCTAAACTATGCAACCAAATGGCAAAAGAATTAAAATACCCCAAGCTCAACCACAAAGAATATAGCAACAAAATTAAAACTTGTCTGCAGATAAACAAACCTATGGTTTAACTAACCATCAACTGTGTGTGCAAAACTCTATGTATGTATCGAACTCTCTGATAATGTTTAGTGGCATCATATTAACATAATCTGTAAGAACTATATGTATGTAACGAACTTAGTATGTATCAATTGACATCAGATTGCATAATCTGATTTAACGCTATGTATGTAACAAACCTCTGCTATATATATTAACTGACATCATAATGCATAATCAGTATTGTCTATATTAATCTGTGATCTGTTTTGTGTATGTAGATTGTAGGAACCAGATGATCAGTCCCTGACTTATCTGGACCAAAACTAAAGAAAAGTTAATAAATTACAAATTATTATTATTATTATATTATTATTATTATTATTATTGCTCTTATTATTCTTCCTGCTCTTGCTCTTGTTCTTGCTGTTCTTTTTTATTGTTGTTGTTTTGTTATTTTATTATTATTTTAGAAGAAATCCTTTACGGATCCCTTAGATGAAATCGTACTGTCGGAATCCGTTCTTGGTTTACCCGACTAAAATTTTCATCCCCTAGTCGTGATATCTCCCACGCGGAACCGTCGCTAGACATTCGCGTGGAAGACTGACGGGGAGCTAACTTTACCTCTTCGCTCCTTTCCTTCTGATCTTAATTAAGTGCTCTATTATATTCCACTTCTCCTTCAGCTCAGCATTATACCATCATGTTTTCTGGGTCATCACTTGTTGAAGCTTAGCATAACAAGTCTCCTTTCCGTCTCCATACCTGCACGAACAGTCTCTGCATGTCAGTATCTTATTTTCAATGTTCATAAGTTCAATGTCGGACTTTCTTTAATCTTGAATCACAGAGTCATAAATCCACCATGTCCTAAAAGGGCCCTGGTTGGCAATAATTCACCTCCCAAACTTTCGATCGCCCAAATCTCTCAATGTTGTTCACAATCCGATGTGTCCATCTACCTTAGCGTCCACATTCCACCTTCTTCCCACTCTTTAAAAAGAAAGCCTAGCCTCCTTGATGATCTCTATTTTCCTTGGGAGAGAAGGTTTAGTTCCCTAACGCTGTAAGGCAGAATACGCCCTTTCCCCTTTCCCATGGCTGTCGATCTATGGTGGGATACCAGTACCAGTACAGTACAGTACTACAGCCAATACCAGTACTGCCTAGTAGACACAGAAAGGTGAGGAGTCCCCACCCTCAGGGTCATTCGTCTTTGCACTTGTGATATTTGTTTGTCATAACCTGTTTTTCAGTGAACTCGCCCAAGCTGGTGCTGCATACACAGTTGTGAGTGAACTACTCCAGATATCATCCTTCTCTTTGGATTCTCGTGGACCGCCACATTCGGTAGTATTCTTGCTAGTTGGATCCTGTCCTCGCTGCCTTTTCTGCCATCACACTATGTGGGTCCAAACTTAAGTCTGCGGTCTATCTAAACCCTAGGTATGTTATTTGGTTCTTCCAGATTATTCTCTCTTCCCCCAGTCGAATATCGGGAAAAGAAAAGCCCCCCGATCGGTATAACACCCTTCCTTTTCCTACTGCTATCTGAAGGTCTTCTATCTAGCCCCCTTTTTGACTCTGTAGAGTGCTTCTTTTACTCTTGTTCGAGCACTTCGCTATCATCGCTAAGACATTATAAGTGTGTCATCCGTAACCCTCATAATCTGCTGTTTCTTGGGAGATTAATGTTCAATATCCCATCTCAGGACATTCCATAGAAAGGCCAAGTCTGGCCCCTTGGGGAACCCTCCGCATATATTTCAATCTTGATTTTATCCATGTAAATATTTTTCTTTCTGGAGGTATCCTCGATGATCCTGACTAAGTATTCAGGATCTCTTATCAGTCAATGCTTCAATGACGTCCTTCACCTAGCTGAGTTGAAGGCTTCTTGATATCGATTGCTGATGCACAGTCCTTTTTCCTCCCATTTCCCGTTTCTAGCTCATCTGCAATGCGAACTACTTCTATCGCATCCATCGTCAACAGCCTTTTAAATCCATATTGTCTAAAACATATGTTCCTCCAGTCTTGGAGTATTAGTCCCTCCAGTATTTTGCCATAGTGTCAAGAAGGCACAGTGGTCTATACGACGATATCTTTTCCCAAGTTTCTTGCCCTTCGAGTGGTATTAACTTTGTTTTCCAGTTCCTAAAAAAATTTCCTCCTCTTAAGACATCTATTATAGAATTCCAAGACATTCTGGATACACTTGTACCACAAATTTAATATTTCGATGGGTACCCCATCCAAACCTAGTGCCTTCCTGTTTTCATATTCTTCACTGCTTTCCGTAATGCGTCTGTCGTAAGTAGTCAGCATCTTTAAACTCATAATCATTAGATCTTTGTCTCTTCCGGGAATCTCTTGCAGGAAAGGGCTCTCTTATGCTCCTCTCACCCACTGTGGGTCATTCAGGTAAGGTATTTTTGGGATCCACCCAAGCTTCTTAGTCACATCTCCACGCCATACCCCAGGGTTCATTATCAATCTGGCAGGTCTTCCACTTCTGTTTTTGCCCCTTTTTAATTTCTTTTAAGTTCTTACGCTGTGTTTTATATTGCTCTCTAAGGTAGGGGGTTCCTGCTCTTGTCCTTCTTCAACCTTATGCAGCCTAGACTTCTGCTAATTCGAGTCCACCAGTACATTGTTGTTTTTTCCCTGGGCACCTGCTTCGGCATAGACGATCGCACACTGTTTCACTATTTCTTCCGTTGTCTTTACCACATCTTTGAGTGTTTTCCTTTTTTTGTCCAGCCCATGCTTGTCAATAACCTGGACTCTCAAAAACGTTTTGCCTTACCCTCATTAAGTTCTTTGGGGTTCCAAAAAGGCCTACTTTTGTATCTCCTTCCCATTTGTGGCCCTTCTGAATTTACAGTTTCCTATGTATCGATGGTCCTCAGGCCTCATCCAACGCGTCCGGTCCGTGATGCCCTTAGAAGTCTAAAGTACATTGTCAAATCCAAAATGGATGAAGTATCTCGTTGGAAAGTGATCTCATTCCCAGAGTTAAGAATAATAAGATAATTTCTTGCACGAACTCGCATATAGCTCCCTTCTGTCGGCGCGTCTCCCATTCCGACGATTTACCATTGGGGAAACCTGCATCCCCTCTCCTTTCGTTGTTTTTAGGCTAGCCTCCAATTCGTCAATGTCTTTTAAAATTTTCTATTGTTCATTCGGGAGAAGTAAAGCTTAAATTCTCTTATTATTCACCTCAACCTACAATCCATTCTTCCATCTTATATTTATTAATATTTAACTCCTTTGTGGTTATTATACCCGCTCTTCCTTGTGGTATCTCGATACAACATGTTTTCCATAGGTTGCTCACTAGTAGTAGCACATCCACTTCCCTCTCTGCAGCAACCTCAGCATCAAGTCCACCCTGTTTACTCCTCCCAGGTTAATCTGTAGAAGTCAAGCACACTTGATGTTTTTCCCCTTCTGAACCGCCGCTATAAAGGAGGCACATTTGTTACTTCCCAACAGATGTTGATCCTCTTTGTTTTCCCTTTCATAAAACACATTGCTCCTGTTGGTACAGTTCTTGACCACATGTCCCGTTTACTTCATCTGGAACATCCTTGCTACGATCAGGTCTTCTGCAGTGCATATGTCTCAGTCGAAAATCTATAACATCTTGTTATCTGGGGTTTTCCCTTTTTCTCGTTCCACCCATCCAATCTTAATGTTTCCTGCCTTTATAAGATTAAGAGCTATCTCTTCTTCCAACAACTATTGTAGTGTTTTCATTCCTCCTAACCTTTGCATCCTACAGGGGTGGACTATGTTCTATTCTACTATTTTGCTCACGCCTCAAAACCTCCTCGACAGTGGGTTTCATCAATATTTCTAATTTCTATTAGACGCTTTCGCTCCAAGCACTCACTTTAGCTTGCTTCCTACCCTTTCTCAAAGCCTCATTCAATGAGGCAATATTCTATTTTCGAGTACAATAAGTATCTCTTCCTTTTTTTCCTTCATTTTGGGTAGTATCTTTGCCCCATGTCCTGGGTTCACGGTGTCCTTCATCTTCTTTATGATGTCAGCATAAATTTCCCTTCTTAGCTGCCACTTTGATAGCTGGATTGACTTTCTGATTGTTGTCTTCTTCTTTTGTATATTTTTCTTTTCTGCTTTGTTGGGTGCAATCCTCCCCTACTTGGTCTTCTGTCTTTTCAGATGGTTCTATCTCCTCCCAGGTTCCCTTTTCTCTTGCGTAACCTCCCCTGATTATCTCCTTCTGTTTGTCTTTCTTACCTCATCTATTGGGGTTTTTCTTGGACTAGGTACCTCTTTTACTGTCTTGAGACTATAATTGGGAACATCATTGCAAATATCACGTGAGCACGGGCTTGCAACGACCGTGAATAAACAATTAGTTTTTATTTTTGTAAATGATAAGAAATTGCTGATGCCGAAAGTAGAAATTTGGGATTGGCGAAGTTTAGACGATCGAAGGTCAGCTACACCCAAAAAATAACGAACGTATGGATTGGCTGGGTGAGAGAAGGACGGTCAAATGTTATGAAAAAGGAAGGTAGTTTAATCGAAGTCTTCGAGGTGAAACATGCGGAAGATTTCATTCTGACCGGCATCGCCTTCTGAACTGATCGTAGGTTCGTGAGGAGGAACGAGTATAATCCCGATAGTCAGAATCAGGTTATCAGTGAAATTTAAGGACAGTGAATGATATTGCAGATATTTTCTTGGAGTAATATTGATGAATAAATTGGAACTTTGTAGGGGTTTGGGAACGAGTTCGGACTATGTCATGGGGGCGTAATCGGACTGATAATTTTGATAGTGTGAGACCAGCTTGGATAGAATCAGAAAGAGGATTTCTTGGGACTTTAGACTCGGCAAGCTCGCAAGATATTTCGACTGAGAAATCTCAGAGGACATCAACGAAAAATCAGAAGAAGATTTCTTGGGACTTTGGACTACGGCAAGCCCGCAAGATATTTCGACTGAGAAGTCTACGAGGACATCAACGAAGAATAGATTAGTTAACCGCGGTATAAAATTTTAAATTCAAAGATATCTTGATCAAAAGGGATAACATAGATTTACTAATTGTTTGCTAAAAGGTAAAAAAAAACTTTGTTAAATTTTGTTCTTTAGAAAGAAAGTGATCTTTCATTTAGTCAATCCAAACAGAAATGAACTAGAAATAGAATCATTCTTTTTAGATTTCCCGTTTCGCTGTATAGTCAGCGGATCCTATAATCTATTATAAAGGGATGAGGATTATAATATATCATGAACCATTGACCAGCGGACCTAGATCTTTGTGAGATATTAATGTAAGGAAAATTTTGTATTCTTTTGTTTTATATATGTAATCTTCCTTACCTTATTTTCCTTCTCCCCCCTCAGTAGAAGTTCAGGATCCTGAAAATTCTCTCTTTCCCTCTACCTCTTGTACCTATTCTTCAGGGTATCCCTATTTTCTATAGCTTTAGTCAAAGCTTCCTTCCACTCAGCGGATTGTTCTTCAGCAAATTTTCTCCCATCGTCCTAAGGCTTTGACTTAATTCATCTAGGAGTTTCTTGGGAATTCTACCAGTTTGTTGCATAGTTCCCATTTTCTATTATTAGAATAGCTGCTCTAAGCTCAGAACTTATTTCTGGACGAGAGTTTTAAATCCCCCACCTGGAATCGCAAACTTCCATACGTGTCCCGAAGTTTGCTTCCTCATGCAATATCTGCCCCGGGGGCCGTGGTCCCCCCCTTGCATTGCAGTTCCTTGATGACGACGCCCGGTGGGCCCACTTGCTCACCACCCGACCGTACTGGGGCTCCGATCCCCCGCACCGTAATGGTTGATCTAAATACCTTCCATCGTGGGTTTTCTTCAGGGTCGCCTTCCCTAAACGTTTTTGCCTACCGCGAGCCCAAAAGGAAATGGAAGAGAAGAAGGGACAGTGAAGAATAGGGGTTAGAATAGAAGAGTAGAACAGAAATCCTCCCTAGCCTCGTAACCTATGGGGTCAGGGTCAAACCAAGGGGTTTACCGATATGAAGGTTGGCGCACAGGACAGATAGCAGAAATGTGCAAGTAAGTGGAGCAATGAAAGAAGTTCGTGGAATGAGAGGATGTTTAGGGAAATGAAGGACAGCTCTCCATTAATCGCCTTTACAAAGGAGGTCCCGTGGTCTATTCTACTAAATCCCCGACACCACACAGGTAATTGTGTGTATTTTTTTTATTATTTTTATCCTCGGGTTAGTAAGATAAATTAAAAAAAGTTTTTTATAAATATAATTATTCACAATCGTACAACTATTGTTATTGGGGTTTCCCAAAATTAATTGGAAAAATGAAGCCCCTGGGTTTTGATTTTAGACCAATTTAGTTAAGACATATTTTAAGGGGGGGAATAAAGTCAGTTTTGCTTTGGGGGAATTTATGAAAGGTAACCCCCCAATTTTTGAAATTAATATATTTTTACTGATGGGAGTCTCTCAAAAGATATGGAATTGTTTTTGGGAGCTGATCAAAACCCATGAAAAAATAAAAAATCTGGAATAAATGCAAAAATTAAAAAATATAAACTGCACAAAAAAGGAAAGACTGGAAAAAAGTAGCTGTGATGGGTCTGACAGTAAAAAAAATGCATAATTTCCCAAAATTTGGGAATAAAAATTTTTCAATTAAATTTAAAAAGAAACTTTCATATCCCCGGGAGACATTCAAAAAATTTTTGGGGAAAAATGCAAATGCACCCTTTTCCCAAATTGTCAACTCTTTTAAATTTTTTGGGGGAAATCACATCAGAAGAATACTTAAAAGGAAAAAAAGGGGAAATACATTAAGAAATAAAAAAAATGAAAAAAAGTGAATAAAACCATTGATTGTTGGGAAAAAAAGAACAGAAAAAACAAAATTATTATTTTTTATTTTTTTATAAAAACATACGATTTATCAGAAATTTAAAAATGTTATTTTTAATAAATTTTTTGACTCAGATTTTGTTATAAAATTATTGTACAAATTATTTTATATCGTTAAATGGATTTATTATGTTTTTTTTTTAAAAATTATTAATTATATTTTTATTATTTGGTTAAATTTTTTGGTACATTATTATTTCATTTTTAGTATAAAAATTATTTTATTTTTTTTTACAGGTTGAATTTCTTCATAATTTTATTAATTTTGATTTATTGCCAATTGCCACGCTTTTTTTTAATTCCTAACCTACTTTTTTTTTTTTTTCTTTATTTTTTTTTTATGATTTTTTTATTTGATTTTATATAGACTTAATATGAAAAGATTTTTTTGAAAACCTATCCCTCTAAAGTGCTACTGGCCAAAAAAGGGTAAGGGGTACTGGTAATGGTATAAAGGGCTCTTTTTTATTGTTTAAGAATTTTAAAGAAAATGGTTTTTGTTGTTAGATTTTTTTTTATTGAAACCCTTTGTACCTGTTGTCTTTTGAGAAAAAAAAATTTCCCTAAAAAATTTTTTTATTATTATTATTTTTTTGTAAATGGAAAAATTTTTTATAGATAAGAGGCCTTTTCGGGCTCTCCATCATCCCTATGAAAAAAACCCTAACCTCCATTCTTTTATCCCCCGGGGTTTCCGCCCGGAACCTCGCCCAGACATTTTAATGGAGGAGCAGCCAGGTCGGGTTTTTTTTAAAAGCCGGCCGTTTAAAGGGGGCGGATTCGTTCTTTTTTCCCCTTTTCGGGGATGAACGTCAGAACCCCTTGTATGAAACCCTTCCCCCGATTTCAGCTTCCCGCACCATGTTTTTTGGGCGAGATGTCCGGTCCAACCCCCTTTCGTGAATCTAAACTACCCCCGCTCCGCACTCGAATAGCCCGTCGTCGTTCCCCCCAAAACATAACCAAGCCGTTTGCTCTTCTGAACCGGAACGGGGGGCCCCTTGAAGCAGCGTGCCCAGAGAGCACCGGGTGGAAGGTTTTACCTCCCCTTTTCCCTCTATTAAAACCCGGTTCGATTTTGGGGAAGGGGTTTCATTGTCCATCTACCATTTGTTTTTCTCCCACCCTCCGCCTTTGTGGGGGAACGCTCCCTCTCTTTATATCTTTTCAGTTTGGGTGGGGTCCCGGCAGATGCTTTGACTCTCTTCGCTTCGTTATAAACGACCTTCCTTTCTCTTTGCCAGAAGGTTTTGGGGAATTTCCCCCAGAACCCCCAGGCGTTGTCGGGGACCGTGCGGTAGGCTGACGATTTTTAATGCTACCCTTTTTTTTGGCCGACCTTGCACCCTTCGGGATTTCGTGAGTCTGTCCCCCCAAACACGGGGGCTGAACATTTGTTTGGGACAGCACAAGTAATCAGCCTTTTCCCCCTCGGGGGGGCCCCCCACGTTTGGCATTCCCCCGGGAGATAGGGGCCCCCAGTCCTTTTTGGGTTTATCTTGATTTTGATGTGGGGCCCAAAGTTGAGCCCTGGGGTCAAGTTGACTCCCAGATATTTATCAATGTCTCCAGGTAATGTTCCCCCCCAGCCTAATTTGGGGGTCAAAGTTTGGGGTCCGAAAATTGCCTCTGTTTTTTTACAGCCATGTGTGGAGTCCCCCTGTGCCCCCTTTTTTCCCCTTTGAAGGGGTTTTCGTTCACTTTCCTCTGGGATCAGGTCGATTTTGTTACTCGTGCAGAGGGTCAGGTTCTTGCATACCCAATGGGGTGGGATCTGGCGGGCCTATGGAATTTATCTTCATTCCATTCCAGGAATGGTCCCAACTCGAACCTTGGGGCCCCCAAACGTCCCCGTCTTCCCCATTGCGAAGGGGTTTCCCGTATAGCCCTTACTCCTCTCATAAAGATAGTCTTCAACCATTCTCAGGGGGTTTTCGGGGATTTTTCTTATCTATATAGCCCCATGATGTCCCTTCCATCTGGCGCTATTAAAACCTTTCCCGGGATGTCTTTTTCCCCCAGACACGGAATCCTTTCTTCTTCCCGTCCCCCCTTTTTGGCCCTTTTTCCAACCCGGGCCATTGAAAATGGCGTGTTGTCCCCCCCCTTGGAAGCCATACTGTTTTGGGGATGGGGTCTGAAAAATTAAACCCCAAACCTTGAAAAATTAGTCCCCCCGTAGCTTTTGGGTCTGGGAGGTTTTTGGTCAAAAGACGAGGCCCCTTCAAGCGGTTTATTACCCTTTCGGAGAAGGGATGATTTTCTCCCCCTTTATTTTTAAGGGAATTTGCCATTCCTGAGACAGGGTTAAACAGGATAGCAGAAAGTCAAAATGTTGCTCGGGAAACAATTTTAAAACTTTCGCCGGAATCCCATCAACCCCGGGTTTTCCCACTTTTTTGGTTTTGCAGCCCTCCGTAGTTCGTCCTTTAAACAGGACTCCCTCGTAAAAGAAAGACGCTCGGTCTTTGTCTTGCCCAGCACTCTCTAACGGGGAATGGTCTTTTATGATTTTCCCCTCACCCATTTCGGGACGCCCCAGCCCGGGCGTCCTCCCCCATTCAAAACTTTTTGGTCACAGTTTTAAGGGCCCATTTAGGTCACTTTCGACCATTTGGTGAGCCCCCTTCCCAACATCGGTTTTTTTTTTTAATCTTTTTTTGGGAGGGCAGAGTCGTTTTTACTGCTCTTTAAATGTGGTTCTTCAGCTATCGTCGTTTGTCCCCCTTGATGCATCTCTTCGTTTTTTCTTTCCCGTCCAAAAATAGACCTGCTGTTTGCGTCAAAGGGCAAGACTCTAGGCATCGCATCAGCTATTTGTCTCGATTTTTTTTTGAAATTTTTCAGTGTTTCATTTTTTTTTCCAGCCCAGGTTATTCAACAACTTGGTTTTTCCCCAAGGGTTTTCCCCTTTCCACACCCTTTTTCCCAGGTTTCCCGGGGTGGTCGTTTTTTCCTGGGGGGGCCTTTTTGTTTTGTACCCCCTTTTCAAGGGACACTAGGGTTGGGGGGTGGCTGAAGTGTCTCCCCCTCTAATTTTTCCCAGCTTTTTGCATATCTAGAGGGGGGGTTAAACTTTTAGGTCTGTATTTATAAATTGGTTCAGTTGCAAGACTTAAGTGCCCCTATCATAGTGAGGGGAAGGGTTTGGTGTATTTATCTGTAGTACTTTACTTTTGAGGGGCGACTTTTTTTGGGGGGTGACAAAATATTCTTGAAGAAAGTAAGTTAATTTATTGGGGTAGGTTTTTATGTCTACTACCCTTGGACTTTCCCTTTTTGGTGATAAGTCTTTCTGTTGGGGATTTAAAGGTGATGTATTCTGTTTTTTTTAAAGTTGTTCTTTTTTTCCCTTTCAACATTTGCTAAGTCATTTTTTGGCCCAGTGAATGATCCCAAAAAGAGTAGGTGGCCCGGAAATTAAAACGTTTTGGGTTGTTTGGAACTTTTTTCCCCCTTATTTGGGTTTTCAGATTTAACAAATTTTGGCCATCCCCCCCACCCCGGGGTGCCGGGACCCGGGGTTACGTCATCTGCCGGCGACCACGGCTGCCGGGGGCCCGGGGTTCCACATGCCGGCGGATTACCCGGGGCACCCGGAGGGTTCTGGACTGTCCTGACGAGTATAAATACGCAGGCCGCGGCCCGAGTCATTTTTGAGTCCGGGGAAGCGGGTTGGTGGGTGTGCATCGCGGTGAAAGCTGGTGAGTGTCTCAGTAAAGGAAACCGTTGGGGGCCATCTGCTGGGTTTTGACGTGAACTGGGACCGTAAAAACTGTGATCAGTGGGGGAATGGTGGATTTTTGGGACTGTGCAGTGTGCAGAGGGGGGGTTAAAAACAAGAAAATTTAGTTAAATAAAGCAACAAAAGGTTGTGAAAATAACTGAAAGGGGCTAAATAATCAAGTGTTTTCAGTGATTGTGTTAAGTAACAAAATAAACGGGGTTTTTGTTAAAATAAAAGGGCTTTTTAAATTACCAACCAGAAACGTAAAAAGGTGTGGGTATAAAAGAGTGGTGAATTTAAAAATTAATCAAAATTTGGGTTTCCAAAAATTTTCAGGGGTCAAATGGCCGAGTTGAAGAGAGAAAAAAGGGGGGAAAAGACACTTCTGGGAAAAAAGCAATTTAAAAGAAAGTCTTGCAAAGTGATGAAGGCAACAGGGGGGATCCCGAACTTTTTTTTTTCGAGACAACGGGGGAAATTTTGGACCCGTCCAAATTTTAAAAGGGGAAATTGATGGAAAAATTCCCAAAATTTTAGAACCCCTTTAAAACTCCCAAAGCCCAAGAAAAATTTATCGAAAAAAATTTCCCGGATTTTAAAGGGAAAATAAAGGGAAAATAAGCAGAATAATAAATTAGCGAGAAAAATGGAAGAAAAAGGTGAGGAAAAATTATTCAATCTGAAAAAGACAAGTTGGTTTCCTCCCCAACAGAAAAATCTAAAAAAAACATCTTAAAGAACCACTAGTGGCACCGTAGCCACCTTTCGGAGCCATTTGGGGAAAAACACGAGTAAAAAAACCCCCCCTTTATTTGGGACTTCTTCATGGTCAATTATTTTTAAACAATTCCCAAAGGGTGCGGGAGGGGAAGGCTGGTCCCAAAAAGTTGTGCTACAGGGCCCCGATTTTGGTTTTCGTGGTGACGTCGAATTTTAGACAATACCATTTATGAAAAAAGTTTAACTTGAGCAAATTGTCAAGAGACTCGAAACAGGGGGCAACCCCCGGGAAAACATGTATTTTACCCAGCTGGGGGAAAACCCTGTTCAGAAGCATGGGGGGGATTTTTAAAAACTGGAAGGGTATTTCTCATCTGGTGCGCCCGGGCCCTGATGTTTAGAAATTCCCAAAGGGACGGGCCCTCCGGGGCTTTATTGAAAACCCCTGATGCAGAAACACAACAAAGAAAAACTGGCGGGCCCCAAACCCCGTTCCAAAACGTTTGTAAACGTCAAAAAATGGAAGGTGCGTCTTCTTTTTGGGTACTGGTGCAACCATTATACCGTTTTTCCAAAACATCTCATGTCCGTCCCAAAAGGCAGCAAAAAACAAACCACCGGTGACTCCAAAGTTGTTGGGAGATGGATTCCCTCCCCTTTCCATTGGGTCTGTTTTTTCCGTCATCGTCTGCTGGTCGCTGAAAAGGAAGAAGCAATTTTGGGAAAGGAAAGACGCATATTTTTCCGGGTGGGTTTTGACACGTGTGCTGAGACTCAACGAAGTGAGGGGGTTCTACATTCCCAAAATTCCGTGGAAAGTAATTAAGGACGACGTAATCTTGACGGGCGTGCGAGATGTTTATGGGAGCCCCAGGGGTTTCCTGGAGGTTTCTATTCTGGGAAATTTTAAAATCACGGCGAAGACATTTGGGCGAGGAATTTAGTGGCCAAAAAACTGGGCAATGGGAAAAGAACAATACCTTGGGAAAAATGAAAAAATCACTATCCTGTTGGGTTGGAAAAAGGGAAAAGTGATTGGGGGTTTTTACGGGATCCTCGGGTTTTGAGAATGTAACCAATTTCCCAACCACCACCCAAAGGAATTCCCGAACGACTGCAGAATCTGGAAAAAGAGGCTTAAAGACATCCGGAAGAGGTGGCAAAAAATGAAAACCTAAAAGGCGGGAAACCCGCATTTCTTTCAATCTGGGTGTAAAAAGGGAAAAATTTATATCTTCGTTACCGAATAGACACCCAAAAGCCACCGGGTTCGCCGGTTTCTAGAAGATTCCCCCAAAAACGAGAAGAAGGGAGATGAGATTATTTAAGAGTGAAGAAGGAGGGGTAATCAACCCTCCAAATAGTCCGTGGCTTCTCCGGGCTATTGGGGAAAAAAAAGACGGAACCCCGGTTTTTGTGTCCCCCTTTCCCACAGCTCAACAATGAACGAAAAAGGGGATAGCTATCCATTTGGGCCCCGCATTTTTTTTGCCCTCTGACCAAGATCTTCCCCATTTCCTTAAAAAACGGATACTGGCAAATGGAATTAGATCCCCGAGATCGGGGAAAACCGCATTTTCCATCGGTTTAAAGGGTTTTGGGGTTTACAGTAATTTCCCTTTTGGGCTCCCGCCATTCAAAAATTGATGGGAAAAGTGCAGAGGTCTTCGGGGGAGACATGTCTTGTCTACCTCGACGATATAATTTTTGTTGGAAAAACTTTCCCAAACCCATCAATAACCCAAGGGAAAAGGTGTTCAAAAAGGGGTTGGGAAGGGGGGAACCGAAATCAGCCCCAAAAAAAGCCATTTTTTTTAAAGGGGGAATTACCCTTGGGCTTAGATCTGGGACGGAGAAACCCAATCCGGGAAGGTTAAAGCCGTAAAAGGAAAAAGGCCCGGGCCCCAAAAGGGTTTTAATTGGGCCTTTCCCCGGGTCTATGAGCTATTATCCCCCATGTTTTGGGATTTTCCAACATCGCGAATCCCTGACCAATGACCGAAGGGTTTGTTTCAATGGGATCAAAATTTAACGCGCTTTTAAAACTTAAAAACGCCATGCGATGTTCCCATATTACATCCACCCCCCTCAAGGGGAAATTTTATCGATACTGACCGAACGTTGGTATTGGAGGGTATTATCCAAAACCCAAAATGGACAAAAGAGGAAAACGGTTTTTATAGGGAAGTGCCATCAAAGCCCCGAAACCAAAAAGTGTTAATGGAAGAGAATTACTTGTTTTGGTAAAACGGTTTAACCACCAAAAATTTCCGGGGAAAAAATTTTTTTTGAGAACGGATCCTGCTGTTTTTAAAAACTGCTGAACTTCCAAAAATCCAAAGGGCAAGTGCCAGATGGTTGGTTTCAAAATTCCCTTTTGAATAGAACATCGAAGCGGGGGTAGTCACCGGATGCCGATCTCTTTTCCAGAAGACCGTGCCCTAAAACTGCAAGCATTGTTGCCCTGCAAAAGAAGATGTTCCCCTTTTCGGGTCACACCCGTAATGACCAATGGCAACCCAAAAACTTGAAAAATCAGAAAAAGGAAAACGGAATTGGAAAAATTTGGAAATGGAAAAGAGCGGAAGAACGTTGGCATGAAATAACCCCTTTTCTTCAGCAGTAAAATCCTTTTTGGGGGCAGTGGGTTGATTACTAAAGAGGAAGGTGTTCTAAAGAGGGTTTTGGGAAAGGGGGAAATTCCCCGGAAAGGACCCGAATTTTTACAGAGTAAGGGGCCCTGAAATATTAGAGAATTTTTGTGGAACTTGGGGGGACACCTTATTCAAAAACCAGAGAAAATCCGGAAAAATTTTACCGGGTTTAAATTCCACAGGGAAAAAATTGGGGCACAAAATTCAATTTTATACTTTAAAAACCTATAAAAGAGAAACAAAATAGGCAAACCCAAAATTGATCCCAAAGAATTTCCATTGACTTGGTTTTGGGCCCCTTTCAATGTCAAATGATGGAAATAAAAATACTCTTTGGGTATGGGTTTTTCAGGGTAAATTTAAACCCCCCCACCAAGAGGCCCTGCTATCTCCAAGACTGGTTAAAGGGAAGGGTGGATTTGGTGCCAATGGTGCATTCCCGATCGGGACGGAACCCAATCCCAGTGTTTCGGGTGAACTTCTTTGGGCTAAAGAAAACAAGAACATTCCCCACATCCCAGTCGACGGAATGGTGGAAACCCTTAACAGAACAATGGAAAAAATTTAGGGGTGTCAGATCCCAACCCATTGGGGCCAATACATTTTTTTTCTTCTTCCCCCATTTCCGAGACAACTGGCAAAAGCCCGCCTATCCCCCTTCGGCCGGAACCCCGTTCCAATTTTTGGGTCTGTTTTGGTTATTAAAAATAATGAAGAAATAAAACCCGGGGAAAACCTTTTTAAATGACCCGAAAGGAAAATTTGGGCGTAATTCCTTTAAACCCGGTTGTGAAAGAAACCCAAAACCAAAAGGGGGATGAAAGACCTTTGACATCAAAGCTAAGGGGGAGGTTATCAACCTGGGAATCATGTCGGGTGTTTAACCCCAACGTCCCCGGGTTTTTGTCCAAAAAATTTCAACGACTTTTGGGAAACCTTTGAGGGCGTGAAGAGGATAAATGATGTTTTCACCAATTAAAAAAATTTCCGAATGGAAAAACCCCGAGTCGTTCATTTTAATCATTTGGCCCCCAAAACAAAGGGAAATAATGAAAAAAGATGAAGAAAAGACAGCCCAGTTTTGGGGCTGAATTTCAAAAGTGCAACACGAGTTTATGTCCCAGATAATGAAAAGCATCAAACGAGTTTAAAGGGAACAAAGGGGGGTAACGGATCCCGTTTCGCCACCCCCGGGGAAAATGCATTGGCCTTTTGTCGCCCCGGGTTTTGATATGACCAGAGGTTTTTTCTGTATTAAAAAAAACGGGAAAGGGTGGGAAATTTAAAAAACCAACAACCAGATATTTGGGGGGTTCTACCCCCCCCCTCAGTCCTTTTTATTATTTCACAAAAAATAAGTCATATCACAAGGCATCCCAAAAAATCTTTTGGGGGCCTGGTTGAATTACGCCAACAAGTACTGAAAAAAACGTCCAAAAATTGCCCAAAACTGGGATGTGGGTTTGGGCTGAACTGGGGAATAGTAAGGGAAACATGTTGGAAGTACCCGTTCCGGTACACCGGGGTTTTAAACTTGTCTGCAGCTACCACCATGGGAAAGTTTTAACAAAGAAATTGGTCCCCCTTCTTCCCAACCTTAACCTCCCTAAAGGGCCCCCGCTGCGTATCGGCATGATTTCACTAAAAGGCTCCGGAGGGTCCCAAAAAAGGAGGTTGGGGAACGAATATTGCGTCATCCCCCCGCCACCCGAGGGGCCTTTATCGCGGGGTTCGCCCTTTTGCCGGGGACCCAGTTTCCGGGGACCCGGGTTTTTCCCCCCGGGCGGATTACTTCCCGAAAATGCGCGGGTCCGGATGGTTTCCCGGATTGTCGACCCGGTATAAAAACGCGAGGCCGGGGACCGCGTGTCAGTCTTGGAAATCCGGGGAGGGAAGCCGAATTTGAATTTTCATCGGGAAGGGGGTAAGTGAACCCCTTGTCAGTGCATCGCTTTGGGCGGGGACGTGAACTGTGACCAGTGCTTAGGACTGGAAAGAGTGTGCAAGAGGAGTGTAGTGAAAGAACTGAAGAGTGTAGTGTAAATAAATAATCAAGTGTTTTCAGTGATTGTGTTAGCAACAAAACAAACGTTTTTGTTAAATAATACGAGACTTTTAATTCACCACCTAGAAACGTAACAGTATTTTGGTCAATCTGTTCGTTTAGGTTCTTATAAGTGTTTCTCTGATAATTCGGTGTTCAATGCGTCTGGATTGTGCAAACCCCAGATATTTATAGGTGTCTTCTTCAGACATTACCTCGATTTTCTCCATTTTGAAGTTGAAAGTCTTCACATTCTCGTGTTTCTTTAGTTATTTTTGTATTTTGCATTTGTCTATTCCAAATTTCATTGCAATGTCTCTAGAGAAAGATTCTGTTATTTTGAGTAAATGTGAGAGTTGTGTCTCTGTTAATGCATATAATTTTATATCATCCATATAGAATAGATGAAAGCTTGAACTGTACCATTTTATTACTTTGATGTTGAACCCATAGTTGCTGTTATTTAATCTGTAATGCAATGCAGCAGAACCAAAGTGACTGAGAGAATAACCTGAAAGACGCCTCTTAATGGGCAATGGAGTCTGTTGATAATAACATATAAATGTTTCTCTGTGAGACAAGCGTAACTGCAGTTTTCCAATTTCCATAGTATGTTCAAGGAATGTAATAATTGATGGATGTATTTTGTATATCTTAAGAATTTTAAAAGCCAAGAGTGGGAACTGAGTCAAATGCTTTACTGTAGTCAATGTATTCTTCAGAACTTCAACTTCACATGGATACTGATTCATTCATTCTCTCTACTTCCACGAGTGGTATGCTGTGAAGAATCGGCATCCATCCTGGTTCGATACTTCCTGTTTCGGTTCCGATAACGAATTTGGTGTGACACCGCGCAAAGAAAGTACTACGGCTGTTTGGATCGAATGCAAGGATCCTGCTCGGCTGCGTAGGTTTACGTCCAAAATGTACTCCATCGAAACCGATCTCGGCGTGTTCTTCTCGGGCGAAGGGAGTATCACGTTCAGTCGTAAACGTTATAAATTTCAAAATTATTTGACTGTTTATTTCGAAACGAAAGTAGAATCGACAAACAATGATGATCGACAAATGATGATTCGATCCAAATCTCACATCAATTATTCATTTGTTCAAAATAGCGTCGTTGTCTGTTTCCGACGACAAACGCTATTGCATCGATAAATTTACGAGTCTACCATAGGGTCATTTCCGCATCCTTTCTACGTCCGTCCATTTCTTCTTTTCTTCATCAACGTGCACGGTCATCCCTGCAGGCGGGGTCTAATAGATTAGTATTTTTCATTTAAACTTTTTTTTTTTATGGTCAGACACTTTTTCAATGTAGAAGTAGGTAGTTTTATTTTATGATTGTTACTTTCAAGAGTGTGATAGTAGTAGGGGAGAGGTTTGCAATCGTTTTGAAGACGGGAGAACGAGGAGTCGACACGTCATTCGTCCATCGGCAGCCGTCATGGAACGACCTGGATTAGAAGAAGCGACGATGGATGGAAGAAGCGGATGATAGAGAACTGGTCAGTCTCCGCGACGCCGACGCTGATCTCGCCGTCATCGCTCACAATTGCAGTCTTCAGCAAACCTACTACGTGGATGCCTATCAATCGATCGTTGACGTCGCCTGACGTGACGCGTACTGCCCGAGCTGTCACGAGGAAGGACAAGGGGATGACGGAAACGAGGAAGAGAAGGTAAAGCCTTCACGATCTCGCAATTGGATGTCACGATAAAGTGCTGTGGATCGATGATTCTGATGAGTGACATCCTGCCCGTGCAGCGAGTGTCAGGATGACGGGTTATACGTGCGCTATTGCACCATCCAAAAGCACTGAACGTCCGTGTCTCCTTCGTCATGGGGACCTGCTTCGTTTCCGTCGACGCGATAATCAGCACCCCCCCTCGCACGAGGGTGGAGCTCGACAAAGCAGTTCTCCGGAACAATTTATTCCACTGCACGCTGAAGTGTTAGCGGTCATCGAAGCTCTCGGTCACCTCCTTCGAGATCCGTACGGTGAAGCACTGCGACGTCGGGTCCCCCTGCGTCCGTCAGTCAGCCAGTCTCTTCGCTCGCCGTTCGAAAATAGTCCGCCGACGTTCTCTCCAGCTGACAAAGCTATGTGCTGATGAGCCAGTTGGATCGTATTATACAATGTTGCATCAACGACGGCTGTTCTCTTCGGACTCGACGATCAGTCTCTGCAGCTTCTACCAGTCGACTTTCTAACACATTGGGCCGCGAAGGACGTGCCTTCGGTCCTCCACCGTTGTCGAAAGACGCAACGGGACCGAAAATTCGTCGACTCCGCCTTGTCTTCGACATTACAACAAGAACAGGGACGAACCGCCGTGGCCCAAGTGGAAGTGTTTGCAGTGGACGAGAAGTACTGCCTTGTTTCGAACACGAGCACATTGAGTCGCCGCCGCCACCGAAGTGGAAGTGCGTCGAGTGTCGCAGAGAGGAATTTTGAGTAAATTTTGAAAGCTGTGTATTGATGGCCGAGTTGACGCCTTCTCTTCGCATCGATGTGTCGCCGCCGCCCTACACCGTAGTGAGCAAGGAAGACGATGACGTCGACGCGACGACCTCGCAGCATCTGTCTCGAACGATTGCAGACGCTACGGGCATGCACGTGGGTTGCAATCATTTGTTCGATGTAACATGTATCGATCGATGGTTGGGCAAGTATAATACGTGTCCGATGTGTCGAAGCGTATTGTTGCAAAAGAAACGCAGAGAAGCGCGCCCGCCTTTAATGACGATTCAACGTCATGGGAGGTGGATATCCGTCGAGTTGCGCGTGTAAATTATCTAAATCAGTTGCGTCGTTTTAGAAGATGTATAGAAGCGAGGAACGATTTCGAATTATTAGAACACTGGTGAATTCGTATGTCAGGTACAGCGCGGTGCATTTAACGCTGGGTGACAGTGAGAATGAAAACGACTACGACGAAGAGTAGAGCTCTCATCTTTCCGATTTTCTTGTATAAAATATACATCTTTCACTTGTAATGTTTTTCATTTATTTTCCTGTCACGTTTGTATGGATTGATTGTTTATAATAAAAAAATCATTCATTGAATTTGTACTTGTTTTTCATTTCTTTTTCTCCTGTCACCATCTTGTAGGGTTTCCTGTTTTCAAACTCAAAACAATCAGTCATTTTCTGTTATGAAACAGGTCTTTTCAAAAAATTAAAAATATTTCGCTTTCAAAATGCGCGCGACTCTCTCTCCTTCCTTCCAGCCGATGCTCACAGAGCGCGCCGCCAGCGTCTCTCTTAATCATATTTCACAACGACGCTCACGGAGCGCGCGCGCTATCGAGACTACATCCGCCCGGTCGCCGGCCTTGGGCGCGCGCCTGCCTCCACGCACAGACATCCGGATGCGGCTGCGGTTGGGCGCCATCTCCACCGCCGCCGGCCTCGCGCGCCGCAGCGCCGCGCGCGTACTATCAATATCTCTCCACCACTCCACTGCGGATGCCGCCGTAGCTCAGTGCCAGCGCGCGCCAACCCCTCACAGGAAACGGGACTCGGCCTGGTTCGAATCCGCCTCGGACGGGAGGCATTTTGAAACACCACCACCACCCCACGTCACACACTTACATACTTCGCCACCAGAGCGCTCCTTACCTACACACTCGCCACCAGAGGCGCGCAACGCACCAAAGCCCCCACGTCATAGGTCAGGCGGGCCTGACCGGATGTGACGTCAGGCCGGGCGTCATCCCTCACACGTCATGCGGTCCCTCCCTACACGTCATCGGGTCCTGGACTGCCTACCCATCACATCATGCGGGGCCTGGACCAGGATGTGACGTCACCGGAAATGGTATTCCAGACGTCACTTCCGGTCCAAGACCCGCATATATATAATGACCACTTGCTACGAAAAATGGCCTTTGAGTTTAAAAACTGAAAAAGGTGTGGTTTTACATTTTTGTTTAAAGGGCATTACTGAGCAACATTTTTGTTGGCATACCTATTATTAATGCCCGCAAAAACATTTAGGAACCAAATATCAAAACTACCCAAAACCTTTCCTATTTGCCCTTTTTTAGTACCAATTGACTAGACTATCATACATATTATGTTGCTGTGTTTGTTCAACACGTTTAGGCACTACATGTAAATGACAACGTAATTTTGAGCTGTGTTCTTATTAGGTGGTTTATATTGTTGCAAATATGTGGAAAATCTACATCTGCTTTACACTGAAACACCGAGAATGAGAGAAAAATGTTTGAATTCGTTCAAACTGCGAATTACGAAGATGGTGTTATCTGCATGTGCCAACTAATTCCAACTTTTCTCACTTCAAAGCAGAAATCCACTTTCGTGCTCTTTGCTCCGAGTGTGCTATAGTTTCACTTTCGGATTTCTGGGAACGGTAGGAATCTAAAAGATATTACTCTGCCTCTCCGCTCCCATTGGTCTCAGTCCAGTACCGCACACAACTTTGTTATCGTGAAATTACTATCTTATTTTAGAGAATACTAGTGGTGCTACAGAATGGCACAGACTTTCTCGTAGTAAAGTTTTCTAATTTACCTTAGTATGGACTGGCTTTACGGTCTTGCCCCATTCTCTTGCCAACTACCATCTATTTACGTCACATTAAAAGTACATTTTGGACATTTTCTAACTTTCCAGTTTCCTAATAGTAGAACTGAAATATTATTTCAAGATTATTAAAGAAGAGTAAAATATCAAAATTTGAAGCCGATAAGAAAATGGCGATAAATCATTACTGTAAATGCGAAATTTAAAGCTCCTTTTCACAGGAATCTTGAGTTTTTGAAAAAATTCATTTAAGTCGTTAGAAGCACTTCTACTCACAAATACTATAATGCATACAAATCGATGGAAATGTGCGTTTTAATGTAGTGTGAGATATTTCAAAAATTACATATGTAATTTTGAAAAAGTAAAGAATGCACCAAAATTAACTTTACGGCGTTACTATTAAACAGTGCAATTAGCACTATCCGTTGAAAAGTTTGAAACCAAATTTGCGTTTTGAGAAAATTACGTGTTAAATTTCTGAAAATGCGGAATTTTAGGCTTATTTCACATAAAATGTTGAGTTTCAAGAAGCTTCGACATTTTTAAGCACATATAATCATAACTATAATAAAGTGAAGAAATTGCTGTTAATGTAAATTACGACGTTAGGGACAAGTCAAAAAATTATACTTTTGTAATGTTTGAAAACCAAAAGAATAGACGAATATGGCGTTTGTGCCGTCATACAGAGTATATTTACTCTACCACTACCAAAAGTTTAAGAAAAATTTGAGTCGCTTTCATGGAAAATTTTTGTTAATTTTTAAATTACACATATTGCATTCAATATTGGCGAAACTACTAAAAGTTTCAGAAAAAGGTACATGGGCTAATGAAAGAATTATACATCAAGAACAAATTTTACTTGAAGGAAATATCTCTATAATTTTGTAGTAAAACTACAAAATTATAGAACGCTCGAAAAATTCAAACTTCAAAATGTCCGAAAATTCAGTGTTAACAGTGAAAAATCGGACCTATACCACTTATAATTGTAATTTACTCTATTATTACAAGAAATTTAAAGAAAAATTTAAGCCGCTTTTTGAGAAAATTTGAAATTGTCCGGGGATTCATGTAAAGTACCCCAAAATTTAATGAAATTTTTGGCAAAATGTAGAGCTTCGACTCAGGCCAGATCAACGGGGTTTATTCAGTTTGGAATAAATCGTACCAATAGTTCAGGCGCTAGTGTTGTTCATACACACCAGTCGGACGTTTTGAAAAATACACTTTTCGGTATCACGGGACCCCAAAACGCGTATTTCCGATGAAATTTCGAATTGATTTTCTGCAGCATTACATAACTTTCTATACACTACGTATATATGTATGTATACGAGAAAGTAAAATAACATCACTGCAAGAAAGTATTACTACAGAAAGCAAAAACGTTTTTAAACCTTTACAGGCAGAAAAACCTCCAACGAAGTATGCTCTGACGTACTAAAATAAATCCACCCGTGTACCCTATTTTAACCATTAGTTTGCGGCATACCAGCATCTGCCACTTGCCATCCAGAGGCGACTGTGCTGCCCTCAAAGCCCTGGAAAGTCACGTGTTTGGGACATCTCTATTGTACAAATTCCAATGATTCAAAAGAACATCACCCGTTCTACAGGTAATAGATTCATGGGGGCGGGGGCGGAGATGATTCATCAAAATAAATATTCTTTAAGTGATGCAATAAGTGGTAGACCAATGGCAAATGAAAATTAGTGCTAAACAATGTAAGAAAATGGTCTGCCAGTGGTCCGACAACATACGAGTAGTTCACATCGAAAATTGTGGTAAAGCACGTCATTAGGAACTAAACACATTGTGTGTTCTATTTTATGTGTTCTTGAAGTACACTAAGTCCTACACTTTACAAAATCCATAAATTTTCTATTTGTGGAGAGTCTGGTTTATTATATTCAAGACAAAATTATCTTCAATAGTCTAAATTGACAAAGGAATCAACAATTATTAATGGTAGACTGGTTATTTATTGAACTATCTGGATCTCCCCTCCAGGGAGTCCGTCTCCTACTGACACCACTGTAAAATTGAATAAAACACAAGTATTCAACAAAACAATTTATTACAGCACAAACACAGTAACCATAAAAATCCATTTGCAACGTCCATGATATGCAGGTCTTTTCTTCACAGATCCACTGTTATCTTCATCATGATCTTCACCATTATCGTTAGTATGGTCATCAGAATTTTGGACAGAGTGTTCTACAAGAATAGGTGCAATCTTCCCAAGTCTTCTATGCTGAAATAAAAGCGGACATGTTTAAATGAAGTTTAATAACCTAACGTACTCATGAAGTTATAATTACTATGATTCCTCAATATTGATTGTAATCGAAAAGTTACAATATTTATTATGAATGTTTTCAGTACACGAGGCAGCCTAATGCCCCTAACTCTTAAAATTGTACACTGCTGGAATCACCTCAATATTATTTAACTTTGAGCTGTAACTTCACATGCACGAGAGGATTAAGGTTTATTAGTGCGGTTCCCAGGATGGTTAAGATTGTGCAGTTGGCAGAAGAGAACGCAATTTTGTACTAAAAATTCGGATATTTATCTATAAATGTACTTAGTTATGTATTTACTCGTATGATGTGGAAGCTTGTGTCAAATTGCATAACTCGCTTTTATTAGAATCATTCGAGCTCACTCTGGTAAACCCTTCATGAGTAAGATCTCGTCCGGTCCAGTATCATTAAGATACTTAAAGCCCTGAGACATTTTCAAAATTTTCTGCAAAGGCTGCTTTTTCTTTACTTTTCGTTCGAATGATTGATGGATTGACTGAAACTACAAATTTTGGGATTCTCAGTTCCTTTCTTCCCGGAAAACAGTGTTCTCAGCAATGAAAAAGGCAAGCACCTACGACTGCATTACTGAAATGGAAAGGCGCTAACACGGAAAATGCTCCAGAATATTGTTGGGCACTCAGGAGAGTTCCTCATGCGAAGTACAGCCGAGAATCTAATTCACTTAATTTTAGTAAATAAAGATTATTCCCGCTAAGATATAATTCACATGTTTGACACGCTATTACATAAAACCTTTGGGTGATGAAAAAATTTTTGCAAAGAAGTTTGAAATCAGCACATTGAATCAGTAAGAATCACCCTTGTTTCTCTTTAACAAAGAAATAAAACGTCAAATTTGTTGACCAGTGTTATTCAGTATATTTTCCTACCGGAAAATTGAACAGCGAATTGAGTGGAGTTATCAACATCAGCAATTTCAGTACTCAATACTGTGGCGACCCGATCATCCATAATATCAACGGGATGTCGTGGAGACCCGTCCATGACGAGCAATGTTATGACGACGTATTGCCCGGGGGAAAAATAGAAAATATGCGGAATAATAGGCTCGGTGGTTGGGACAGCGCAACCTGACAATTTGATGTTAATCTTTGTATTCGTTGAAGCGCTAAAATATATTGATTATTATTTTATTCCTCGTACATTTCTTCTACTCAAGAAAGAAGATCCAGAACAAGGTAACGCTCGCCTCAATTACAATGCCCAAATTATTTATTTCCTAACAAAAGGAGGCATAGTTTCGATATGTCACGCATTCTCAGCAGTTTGAAAGTCAAATTGTCAATGTACACTTATTTACCACTTTAACATTTGTTTTACATTATGAGAGGTAAAATTTGAAGCAGTATCTCAATGAAAAGGCACGCTTTCGCGATACTTTATATTCTGACATTAGCTATACAGGGTAGCCGCAATCAAGGCGGGAGTGCCTTGGCTCGACGATTCGCGATTTGAATCCTGCGTCAGACATGGATGTTCGTGTTGTTGCGTAATGAGAGTGTTCCCATCATAATGTATAACCCCCCCCTGCTGGCCTAATGGCGCAGGGGCTGGTGGGTGGGGTGATAAACTGCGCCTAAAGTGTTACACTGGGGCCC